>JAQGAO010003325.1:0-17253 GCA_034697705.1 Ommatoiulus sabulosus | reverse complement strand
GATTTGGGGCAAAAATCGCTGGTTTAACCTAAGTTTGAGGTTTGAACCTCGTTGGTTACTGCTACCGTAAGAAATTTGAGGTTCATTCCAGGTTCTTCGGAAAAACTCTGCCCCCTTTTTTTCTTAAAGATGCTTCGTAGCACCTCAACTAAAAATGGCGACCAAATCAGCATTACTGGCCTTCGAGGAAGGTTCCGTAGTTCTAAAGGTTCTTGGAGGAACCTCTTCAGGATTGTCACACCACGTGCATATTCATATTTTACTTAATATGAATTGGATGTTTGTTCCAAAATGTGAACGTTTTAGGTCAAATTACATGTACTGGGTTATAGCAGCTATTCAGCCTAATATCACTTCGTTTTCACAACGAAATCATAGCAATCACATAGCTACATGTACTTCGGATTGGATGACGCAGATCAGGATTTCGTGAACTGAAATATTCCCAAAAGAATTCTTCCACCTTTTAGATGGTTCTTGAAAAAGAACATCTTTTGGGGTTCTTCGAAGTACCTAAAAAGGTTCCCCTGGTGAACCGAGGGAAAGAACCTCAAAAGGTTCTATTTGGTATACCTTTTTTTCCTTAATACATGTATTAACTGTATAAGCTAGCGCCTACCAGTTCCCGTTCTATTTATGCTATCATTACATGTATTTGTCCACCATTGTCCAAACCGACAATAATGGGGAAGCTATATAGCATAATCCAGATAAAAACAGCATACATCAGCTTATCACAAACCAAAGTAATCATAACTAAGTATGTAAATATTTGCTCGAGATTTTATTCGTGGATTCCGAGTCTGCTCCCATTATTATGTAGCTCAGTATGGATACAATTGTTCATCTAATTTGTACTTCCGTTGATGGTTAAACTAACCATTGCCCCCTTCTGTAACCAAATACTGTAAAACTGAATTTTCAAATTTACAATGGGCAAGAATAATAACAAGAAATCATGGGCACCCGGTATAAAGAGCATATTTATTCATTGCGTAATATAATAGGCGTGCTATAATCTAACTGGTAGACCGATAAGATTGTTTCTGGGTGGTGGCGATAAGTGCCTTTTGGTTGCCAAGGATAGAACTTAAAAGTTAAATTACAGTCAAGAAGTCAAACGATATTTCAAGTCTTTCGGCTATTGAAGGTTGACCTTTGCAAAGGCGCTCGGGTCTGCAAACCAGGGCAGGTCACCCATCGTTTGGCTAATAAATATATCAAGTCGGAAATAGGCGATTTTTATTTATTTTTTCATCGCTATTCGCACTTGTGTAAATAAAGGACAATTGCCACGTGTTTTGGTTCCGACATTTTAGGAAAACAGCCGGAACTTTATTGGTGTTCAAACTTAGTTCAGGGCAAGGATGTGAGACCTATTAAGAGCACGTGCTTTGGAGCTTAAAACGCTGACGGCACAATCTTGACAAATTCAAGAAACTCCATAAAACACTTGTAATTTTTATTCAGTCACGATGCACCATTAATTCTAATTGAAACACGGAGTTCTGTAAAAGTTGCTTTAAGTGACTGATGGTACACGCATGCTTCCTATACATGTACATGTGTAGGCAAGTATCACAGTAAAACTGCAATTCAACTGCAGTAAACTGTTAACACATTTTCAACAAAGTTTTCAGAAATAAAAGACCATAGATTTAATTATAATTTAAATTACAACAAGCTACTGCAGACAGAAACAAAAATTATTCAGAAAAATTGCAGGTAAAACTGCAGCTCGTGCATTCAGTTCCTAAAAATTATCGGTTTTAATGACGCCGCAGTCAAATTTTATGAAATGTCATATAATGTCATGAATTTGTTACAAACTCATTTAACAATAATGCATAAATTCGATCGCAACTGACGTAGGAGCATTCTCCTAAAAATGGACGAGACCCCTCTACAGTTGCCATACAGTCAGCAAACAAATGCCATATGGGGGGATATGGCATTTGTTTGCCGACTGTAGGGTACTGAATTGAATTAAATTGACTCATTTTGTTAGTAGACTGACAGAAAAGGGTTCATAGTTTTCGCTTTAAAATGTCTCAAAAATAGCAGATTTTTAATAAATTGATTAATGATCCATTCTGTATTTGAAATATCAATAACGTCGCTAAAAAGCAAGCAAATCTCGACCATGAACCTTGAATAAAAAAGTCGCAAGCGTTGCTCGAGCTTCCAGGTTAAAAAAAAATTAGTTGCAGAATCATAAGAAATTATCAGACTGCAACAAAACTTGTAAAAACAACCTGACAATTTCATTAAATTTCTTTTTAAAGTCATCTCAAATGCACGGGTTAATTTCCAATGATTGCATTAAACCTAAACGTATACGCTTCAAAGGGTGAGACAAAAAGATCGTATGGCCCGACCAAATTATATAGGATGAAGAGGGCATTACGTGAACATTCATTGTTGGAAATTACATCTTACATCCAATTGTAACTTTAAAAGTACTGCGAGGGTGTAAAAAATTCATTACTTTGGCAAATACATGTATTAAAGATCTTTTTCCTATCCAGTCCAGTGATGCGCGATTTGGTGGCATTCTTCCGACTTTTGCAAATTTAAAAAACTAGATGTTAACAAATGACACAACTATGAGAGTATGGAAAATTCAAATAAATATCAATAAACAAACTACTGAGTTCTCGGCCACCATATTTGAGGTTCACGCATTCCAACATACAGTATTTACGTTTTACTGAAAATACCTTCGCTCGACTTTCAGATGAAAACAAAATTGGGGAAAATACGAAGGCACCAAAAACGACATGGAATTAATTGGCGCGAATATTCCCATCTGCTTTTTAATGATTCAGCATGTCATTCCTCCTTGAAGTCAGTTATTCGCAACTGCCAAATAAATATTGGAGAAAGTTTTTCTTCCCAAAATTCGCATGTTCCTTGCTTCATCTAATTACCATGGAACCAGTAATTCGTGAAGAAAATCGTCTATAAAAAGCCTTTTGATTGAGCGGCTAACAACTGAATCAGTGTAAATATGAGGTCACTGCCACGGTTCGCCTATTTGTTCCCACCATTTTGGGGGGGTTAAAAATCTGGGGTGGTTTTAGAGGGATTGCATACCATGAATCACGACCGTGGACCGGACCCACCCCTCGACTCGGGCCGTTTTTATAATGGACGGAAGGAACTAAGGAAGGAAAAGAGGACATTTAGATGCCGGGAACTCGGGGTCGAGTCGAGGTTTTTGTATTGTTTGCTCGCCCCAAGGAGCATTGTTTAATTTCAAAAAAATTTAATGCATTTTCCTCTATTTTCCCCTTCTTTGCATTTTGCTCTTCTGTCATGCTTTCCTGGAGATGATGGAAAAAAACAATGAAATCCGATTGCGTGTCTTTGCTGCATTATGAAGCACTGTGGTATCATAATATGCTATTCAGAAAATTTCATCGAGCTGAGCAACAACGTACGGTCATAATATATCACAGAAAAATATATAATATCACTTGAAATTTTATTTCACGAAGAGAGCTCACCATAGTATATGAAACAAGGTGAGCAGCCTACCTAATACGCTCGTTTCCGTTGCATTGTGCATTTAAAGTGTTCAGGAAATTATAACATACTGTTTCATTGTCGTGGTAATTTCTCTACTTCAACTTAACTTTGCATAACACATACATTAAACGTGTTTTGGAAATCAATTTTTGCAACTGCATGTACATTTGATATAGTACGTGCCAGTTTCCATAAATACAATCAATAGCATTGTAAATGCTATTAACATAGTTAAACTTTGAAAGAATGTACTCAACAGTTAAAGAGGTACTTGATTCTATGACAAAGAAGGCTATCATGCTTTTAATTATTAAGTTGCAAATTAAGGATCGATTCACGCTATAGTTTTTCAAAGTTTTATTTCGCCCATATTATTAGTTAATGCTTAGTACTTATTAATCGAAGAGTGCAACGTAATTGTTTTTTTTTTATTCAAACCGAATTCTTTAAACTGATTATGAGATTTTAAAGATAAATCCGATAGTTACATACGCACCGATATGAAACGAAAAACAACAATCAGTGTTAGCTGTATCTTTTTTTTCAGATTATGAAAACTATATTGACCATGGTGCTTATCCAAGCACATAGCCATTGCTACATTACGCTAGTATATGACTCACCCAATTTTTGTAGCTTCGGTATTTTTTAATTATTTCGATTATAATCCAAATGATCGGCCTGATTTGCCTCAAGTAGAACTCGTGTTTTTAAAGCCAATAGTAAGATTGCGTAAACTTTACACCAAAAACTCAAAATATTTGCAAACAATATAATTTTATAAGTTTGGAAAGTTGTCATTCTGCATTTTTAATCCGTCAAACAACTGTAGTTCAATGAGCTCCAAGAAATAAGAACTAAAAAACGAGCCCACTTCAAAGTCAAGTTCACAACCATATGCGCTACTATAATATTTAAGAGGGGACATCTCGTCGTATCTATATTTGGCATAACCCAGTTTTTCCCCAAAAACGAAAGTTTCCCCACCATCGTTTCATATATAGGGGCTCATTGTTTTGACAGCCATGACTGATTGGAAAATGCAAAGATTCTGGCATAAACCTTTCAAACTTGATTTTCAGCACCCAAAGTAGATTAGAAATTAAAACGTAGACGACGCAAGTTCAGCGGAAAAGACGAAAATATGCGCCGAGCAGCTGCACGATGAAAGACATGGCACATCTGGGCGATCTTAATGCTGAATATTTAAGCGTGTTGAGGCCACGCGTCCCCAGCTCATATCAGTCATTGCAAAATCAGATGGCACACGCCATGGCACAACCGGAACACAGGAATGAATGTGACGTTGTAATGGACACTTCAGAGGTCATGGGGCCTGTTTTGGATGCTCAGCGCTTGGCTATCCCAAACACGTGCAATGGGACGTACATCATTAATTGTCTCAGTGTGATACACAATTTCTGGAAAATGGTGTAAAACACCAATAGCGTGGTGTCAAACCCTATGGCTATAGAAATTGCATGGGAGAAAACAGCTTTCAAAATGTCGAACATTACGGGCACAATGTTCTGCTAGAATTTAAGCTCTGTAGCTTCAAATGGACAAGTAACGCAGTTTTTATGCTGGCATAGTTACTCAATTTGTCCAAAGGGAAACTACAGCTTCGTTTGCATTTCAAGTTCCATAAAATGCATGTGCAGTATATTCTAATATACTGTAAATATAAATATTAAGTTGTCACTGAGAAGCAATCTGCAATATTCTGAAACAGGCCTTAAAATAAATGAAAATTGTGTTTTCGACTTGGAAACCTGGCAGTCGTAAATACTCTCGATAAAATCCATATTGTACTCTGCTTTGAATAGAGAGCCAATGAATAGAGCTTGCTGCCATATTGGTTTACAGAGAACTTGAATAACGAGTACAAGAGGGTGTTAACGACATGCTAGCTCAGCACTCTCCACAGCGGCATTTCCCCCCTTCAAAATGTCTAACCACAAAGTCGTAAAAGGAAATATGAGAAGATGGGCAACGAGAAAGGCCTTAACCCCGAATTGAGAATAAACTTCAAAAGAGGAATCGTCCCAAACCATATGCTTAAAAACGTAGCCTATTTCAAAACTTCTTGATTGTAATGGTTATCCTCGCCGAAATGATAAATCAAACTTGGATCGATTTTCAAATTGAAAAATGAACCTTTGCAGCCAGCTAATTCTTATGTGGGACTTATGCAAGATAATTAATTCATTGGTACTTTGCAACTCCATCACAAGAATCACAAGAATTTAAAAAATATAATTTTATTTCCATTTCTGAAAATAGATAACGTAGCAGGACAAACGGGAGGATTTATTACTGAACCAAGCGACATTGAAGTAAGGTCAGGCGAAGAAGGAAGACTACAGTGCGTCCTCGACGGCCGTGATGGCACCAAATGTTTCTGGAGCAGAAATGAACAAGAAGTTAACATGGAGGGAAGTGCACGATACGCATTCACAGGAGATCGTGTTGGTGGCGACTGTTCCATTAGCATAGCAGGTTCCAATTATGATTTCGACAATGGACTGTGGGCTTGTGGCATTCCTCAAACTAGTGAAATCAATGGTCTGAAATCTCGACAGGCCAAATACCTTGTCCTGAGTAAGTATCTAACATATATCCCTGCTGAATTCGTTTAATGTACTCCCAATATCAATTCAATATGTTTATCCTCGCGCAAAACTCAACATATTGATAGTATTAACGAATGGAATAGACATGGTATAAAAAATGAAACTTGAATTTTTTTTAAAGAAAATTCGAAGAATTAAGCAATTTGGGAAACATCGATTTCAGAGAATTTCATTCATGAATTGTTTTCCTGCACATATCCATTAATCGATGTTATCATCACATTTTATTTCTTAGAACCACCGAACGACCCAGAGATTAGAGTGAATGGGCAAGCGATAGTTAATGGAAGCGACATAGTCATGTCCATGGACAACCAATCTTCGACTAAAGTAGAATGCTGGGCTGAAAGTGGCAGTCCAGCAGCAACTCTGTCATGGACAATGGGACAAGGGGATTTGCCGGGCAATTACACAAAGTCTTTCTCTGATCAAACAAATACCACAGAAACCGCTGTTTCTGTACTAACCGCCACATTTGACGAAACTTGGATAAATCAGTACCTCGCTTGTGTTGCCAACCATGGTGGATACGATGGCAACAGTATCGCATATGGTATAGTAAGGATTGAAAGTAAGTTTGCTTATTAAACTTAGGACAACAAATGTTAGTGTGCATTATTTTTTTAAAGCACACGGTAAATAATAGGCAATTTAATTATTTTAAATAGGTCCAACAACAGAGGTGACTCTTAGATCGTGGATAGATGCCGACAAGGTGCAGGCCTCGTCCGATGATGTGGTGACTTTGATATGTACTGCTAATGGATACCCTCCTCCTGAATGGAAGTTCCAACAGAAAAACTCTGGATCTGACAAGTGGGAAGAATGCAATTCTGGTACAGAGGGAACATGTTTTATAGATGGGACATGTTCATACAACTACACATTCGTGGCCATTGAGGCAGAATTCCAATGCCTTGCTAGCAATGATGGCTGGTCAACAGCAGTGACCTCACCTACTGCAGTTAAAGTCACAATTTCCTGTAAGTGTAATTCGCATATTGGATCAATCATCATTTTTAATTTTGGCAAGGTGAACACTGCTCAGTAAGCACGATTGGCACTAACCAATTGCGCTCACACAAGATCATCTGTGTGTAATGCCCTTTGACATACAGTTGCCTACATATACCATATAAAGCAAAGTTTATGAACTAAGGATGTGAACAGCACTGACGCTGTTTATCCAGCGGGACTTTGTTATCTGGAGGCATTTGTTTGAGTGAAATCCTCCATATTTTTGTATTATATACTGTATGTTTGCCATATACATGTAAATTGGAGCATAATAATGCAGTTTTTAATTAGTTCAACAATGAAAAACTTATCATAATTTTTTTAAATCATGCAAAACAGTCGAATTTAGGTGGGCATTTTATAGCGCAAAAATTTTAAGATTAAATTACACCTTCAATACTCATTCACATTGGACTCATTAATTAAAAGGCATGTTGGTAATTTCATTACATAGGAAGTGGATTTGAATGCTGGGACATGTTACATTCATGCTGAGTGCGTAACCTGCTAAATAAAAATAATTCCCCATTTTGGATAATTTCATTTACATTTGGCTTATGGATCAATGATCTGCAGTAACATGCTAGCATGGTTTCATTTGTCCATATGAAATGACGTCATTTGCCTCCTAATTTCTTGCAGTATATCTAGAGCCACATGACAACTTAGACATTTCTGAGTATCCGACTAATTACCACACTGGTAAGCTTTATATAAAGATTGCCATTATGCATGATGAAACCAATCAAAATCTTAACCTGTAAGTTTAAAATATGCTAACTAATTAATAGCTTACAATATTAAAATGCCTTTTCAAAAACTAAGTTGAATGTATACCTTCTACTGCATGTTAATTCATTAGCATAATGGCATGTCCCAGATTACTATTTCCTTGCATGTGACACTAAAAGCTATGGAAAGCTAATGATGGGCATTTGAAGGAAAAGACAAGATATTTTGTTAAAAAGAAAACTAGGCATCTTACTAACCTAAGAAAAATGACATATATGCACGAGAAATGACCCAAGAAAATCCTGCTTTGTTTACTAAATGATTTTCTCCCTCAAAATAGCCTCATCAAATGCGCAAGTAGGAACCATCATTGCAATCGTAGTAGTATGCGTGGTAGCAGTTGTTGTCATGGGAGCTGGAGTTTTCACATGCTACAAGAAGAAAATGTGCCTGTTCAAAGGTATGAAAAATTGTTCAAACTTCTCAATGCATATGCCCTAACAAAAGCCTTCAGTGATAAAAAACTGAACATTTTTTTTATTTTAAATTTAGTTGATGATCCAGTTGAAAAGGGGTAAGTTTATGGAAACAAAAATTCAGTTTTTATTTAAACTTTCATCAAAACTATATTATACAGTTTGTATATGCATGAGGATTTTTTTCCATCCTAATAAGATTGTCTAATTCCATAGAGATAAACATGATGGAAAGAAGGATCCAGCTGCCCATGTGGAAAGTGGCGACATAGCAAATCAGGTGCCATTACTGAATGAAGTAAACGAAAACCAATACAATGGAAATAGAAAACCAGATTCTTCGCTGAATGTAAGTGAATCCTAACTCTGTACAAAATTTGCAGAGCTGTAAAGATATGGTTGAATGTGACTGGTTTTCACAGTGATCTTGACAAAACTGCCATTCTCTCCCTTTTTTAAAGTATTTGGTAAAGGGGCCTTTCTAAATATAAATAAAACAACCATTTTACTTCAATGGGCTATTTAAAATTTGTTTTTAAGGTAAATGGCTGCAGTAATGGCGAGAAGCCTTTCAACAAGGAAACTATATGTTAACCTTTCTTCGGTTTTTAGGTTAACAAATAGAAGTTATCCAAGCTCAAGACAGTCCTGGATGGAAGCAAATCCATTTACTTTATGGATAGAAAGGCATTCAGAAATTTTCCTGACATTCGTTGACCATCGCTGGTTACCAACTGTATAACCAAAATTGCATTGAGCAAAAACTTTATAAAACAATGGGGGGAAAGAGTTTATCTAAAATACTTGAAATTGTGTCCTGGTTGAACACCACAATGTTCTCAATTTTTATCTGTTAGTAATATACTCCTCAAATCTGTCTTGTTTTGTGTCTGTGTATATATAATGCATGGGCTTACACCACATCAAATTTCTATTGGTTGACTACAGGGAACGAGGATGGACGACACAACTGTGTATGCCACTTTGAACCTTAATGAACCTGGCAAACAAAGTCCCATTAATGAACAGAGAACCGAATACGCTACAATTAAACCTAGGCAATAGTTTCAGCAATTAAGTACCACTTGTGTTACTTTTGAAGGACTGCATAAGACCATTATCAACTACAACTTTTAATTAAAAAGATATAACATCTGCCGTGAAGGTCACATGAGATCAAGATTTATTTCTTGCAGGAGAAGGATTGCAGCATGAAGTGCATGTATGTAACAATATTAATGTTGTCTTCAAACTCAAATGAAACCAAACCGATTTACCACTCATGGGAATGTCACATATTGATCATAATAATGAAAAGAGGGATTCGAAGGAATACGTGATTAGTTCTAAAATGGTGGGTCTTATACAATTCCGAAAATAAATCAACTACAATGGATTAGCTGTATTTTTGGATAACCCGAGTTCGTTCTAAGATTGGTATTACTTAATTTTGTAAATGTGAAATTATAGCCACCTTTTTTAAATCATCATTGCCATCGACATTGATAAAACGTTGTAATATTCTAAGAAACGTTAATTTGAATTATTGCCTCGCATATCATACTCTGTTCATTTTAATTGACTATTAATTTGCACATCTTCATTGCAAGTGCCAATTAAACTGTTTTAATAGTCGATTAAAATTTAGCTGAGCATGGGGTATCTTAGCATTAAATGTATCAAGTATTTTTTTAAACTTATTTATGTCTGCCTCTTCTTTTACATGTTATCCAAATTAGAATAATATTGAAGCATAAATTCAACAATAGGAGCTAGTGTATATCTTTTGGCAATATTTGAAACATTCCTTAGGAAAACTGTTTAATAACGGACATTTACTAGCCATGGAAAAATCATAAGGTGCCAACTGTGTATTTTTATGAACCAGTACCGATAGTCCAGCTTTTAAGTACGCAAACTTCAATTATTGCCAAAATGATTTGCATACCAGTTTCCTACTTTCTTAATATGTAAATATTTTTCAAAATGCATTTGTGATGAAATTTTTTGTGTACCAATTATTTTATAGGCCTACTACTGTATGATAATTGACTTACAATAAATAGTTCTTTATACAAATTTAATGGTGTGAATAATATTCAGTTAACCATGACGTTTTAACAAGAAATAAATGTGTACGCATGATTTTTATCATATTATATTGCATAACTATATCAGTCATGATTAGATAAGATAATGATTTAAAAATGAGATTATTAGTTAAAATATTTTTAAATAATATACTGTTAGACCTTTGAGGAATCTACGTGCATCTAGTGCTGAGTTTATTTATTTTTGCAAAGCCCTACTTTCCCTTCAAGTCCAGTTATCAGTACTTTTATGCAAAATACTTTAGTCGTTTTATTTTAAGAAACTAATGAAATACATGTAATTGAATTATGTACAATAAATGTAGACAACAACTACTGTTATACAAACATATTCGCTACCTCATGTAATATATCAACTTAATCTACATTTACCAGACTGTCGATTTTATACAAATCAGTTCTCCTTTGAAACATAACTGGAATTTGTTTTCGAACACTGTCCAAATAATCTAGGTCTGTAATGAATTGAACGGTAAGATACATCAGCAATGGGGGAAAAAATGTAAATTTAAGTAAAAAAACCAACTCAAATGCTACACAAATACAGGTAAACGAAACTTCACAGAATTACTCGCCCTTCGCAAGACAGACCGACACAAACACCACCCGATAAGTTCATAATAAGGCCAATTTTTTTTTTATAAATGCAATATTTGCATCTGTCATGCTCATATTTAATGACCAATATACATGGGTTGCAACACCATTTTACAAATTAAAAGGCACGTTTCCGCATTATTTTATACTTAGTGGAGAAATGAATAAAATAGGTTTAAAGCCAGAGGACCTGAATACAAATTCAACTGAAGAAAAAAAATAGTCTCCAAGTAAATACTGCATTTTAGAGATGGGCGAGCTGTTCAGGTCTCCTATCTCTAATGTATTTACAAGAGGTGCTTCCGAAACATCTATCAGTATGGGTATATGGTTTATCACCATGTAAAGAAACAAAAATTCAAAACTTACCAACTTCCACATATAGAATTCCTTCTTTTTCGTCCAATTTTCCGCAAACATCTCCCCTAAAAGAAAGAGGTCACAATCCAACTGGTTTAAAATGACTGGTTTATGATTTTTCCAATATCTTCCAGTACACCATATACGAGATGACAGGCAGTCAATACGATGAATGACACATTCCAACGACTACAAACTCTTAACCTACATACACTTACCATGGGCTTGCAGCAGAGCTGTGTCCCCAAGCCACATATGAAGCAGTTGTATCTCTGGCACCACAAACGGCCGCAACATACACCTGATTATCTACAGCCCTGGCTCTTAGAAGTAGTTCCCAGTGATTCGGGCCAGTGGTCATATTGAACGCGCCAGGGTACACCAACAATTTGCAACCTGACAGTTTTAAAATTGCATTCAATCTACATAAAACTTTTGGAATATCAGCTTGTAAGCATTCAGATACTTTAACCTACCTGCTTGTTTATATATCTGGGCTAATTCAGGAAATCTCATGTCATAACAAATCCCAACACCCACTTTACAAAAAGCTGTAGTATGCAACATTTTAAATTTATGAGCATAGGTTTCATATAACCTAAGTTCTTCTTAGGTTCAATGAGTTTTGACTTACTATATGCACTTTCTACATGCCAATAAATTCATCTTACGTGTTTGAAATGTGGTCAAAGTGTTTCCAGCACTTAAAACATCACTTTCCTTAAATACTATTTTTCCAGGAACATTGATATCAAAGAGATGAATCTGTAAATTATGGATTGAACTAGGAATTTGAAAGATGACAAGTGCTAAAGGGCATTGCCTAACAGCCTAAATCTACCCATCTCGCATATTGATCCATATCTACCTGAATGTGGATCAATAAATACCAGTCACTTCACCTTGCGATGTTTTGCCAATAATGAACCATCAGGACCATACACCATGCAGGTATTATACAATTTTGATCCATCCTTTTCTGGAATTGAGCCTAAAACATATTTCAAGCAGACAATTACTAGCTGAAATAACATTTTTTTTCCAAAAATCTGATTAATTGCATAAGTGGTTAGAACACAACATTTGTCATTACCGCCAATCAAGTAAACTTTGTTATGCTTTGCCATTGCAGACAAAGCAAGTGCGGATTCACCATCAGGAATTTTTTCAGAATATTCGTTGAAATACTGCGTTCCATAAGGAGAATTGAAGCATTCCTAAAATTGTGAAGTTTAAGATCATCGATCTAGTCATGCAAAATGTACATTTCTTTATTGCATCAAGATGCAAGATAATGTCTAAATTCATGTCCGAATTCTAATCATAATTAAACAATTCGTTCACTGTCATTAAATGTGACGTACTGCAACTGCCACATACATGTACATTTAGACTTGTTCAGCGATGTATTTTGGTTTGCAGGGGATTTTGTATACTTACGGGCAGTGCAACAAGACTTGAGCCATGCTTGACAGCTTCTTCAACTAATTCCGCGGCACGTTTCAAATTGTCCTGTTTGTTGGCATTTGTGAACATCTGAACCAAGGCTAAGGTAAATTCTGCAAGATACAAGTTTCAGATCGAGCGAATCATCTTGCATGGTGATTAACCCAGAGATAAAAGTTCGCAGCAGCCAGAAACTCAGACAAGTTTTCAAGGACACTATTTGGGGTCAGATGCTTATCATTCGATCACCTCATTGACCTTACATAATATGAACAAGCCAATATTTCCCACATTTGTACAAATATAATTACAAACTTACTGCGAATAGATGAAGCCATTTTAATGTTCATATCTTAATAAATACAGTATATATACTGTAACACCTATATTGACAAGTGTTCAAAGTTCATCCCCGATCATTATTATATGCAACGCGCACACATTTCCTCTGCGTAGTGATCAATATACTACTGTACATGTACAATTATATGGATAGTCTATAGATAGTGAAGATAAGTGCGCTGGATTCGCTAGTGCGTACTCTAAAGTACGCACATCATGTTCCCTGCGGCAAAAATAGCAGATTTATATACTTACTGTCGGAGGCAGACATGGTGCAGTAGGACGTAAAAGCGTACTCTATGGGTTACTTCACTGATCGACCCTCAACATCTTGTGATGGGCGAGCCCGCGAGCTTCAATTTTCGAGTTCAACCCAGTCGACCCAAAAAAGGCTTTGTGGTCTTTTGTAGAAATTACTGAGAAATTATACAATATCTTGAATGCCTGTCAACCATTTTAAACGTTGAACATGAGTTATTTCTTTGTTATTTTGATCACATAAAAATATGATATTCAAAATGATAATAATTATAAACAACATATTCGCAAAAAGACGTCTGCCTGGTAATCAATGTGCTGCCATCTACCTGGAAAATAAGGAAATTATAATGGAGCAAAGCGTAGCGCCTCCTTACGGAGGCACCCGCATCAAAGGGCATGCTAATGATGCTACTATTCAGATTCAGAGAATCAACGGTTATTATTTGAGAGAAAAAAAAATAAAATAAACTGTTTTCAAACTTAACAAGTTCGCGTTGGTAGTGTCAATTTGGGCAAAACAACTTCTAAATGAAAAAGTTTTGGATCTGAACCACTTGCATGTTACCCAATTAAATTTTTATTCAACTTATTATTTCAAAACGCTCAAATAGGGTGACATCTATTACAGCGCCATTTCCTTTGTTCAGACGAATTCCTTCCAACTAATTTTCTTTGTTCAGACGAAGTGTGTAACTTTAAAAATTTATGTTGCGGAATATATTCACGTAGTTAAAAGTTCAAATTAATTTTTTAATCAATTGATATCACAATTGATGAGTTGAGTAGTTTTTTCAAAATATATAGAACGGTACATTTACTGTACATGTAAGTGTATAGAAATGGACCTCTGTGAACATCTGAACCAAGGCTATGGTAAATTCTACAAGATACAAGTTTCAGATCGAACGAATCATCTTGTGGTGATTCCCATGTGCAAATCAATTAACCCAGAGATAAAAGTTTTCCATTTTCCAATAAATTAAAAGAGCAGAGCTGTACAGTATTTAGTTATACATTTGTTGACAATCGTGATGTAGGGGATTTGAGCCGACTAGCTCTGTTGCCCGGAAGATGCGCTGCAAATCTGTATTCAGAAAATGCTAATACAATATTTGTAGGAGTGAAAAGAATTAATTTCAATGATTGGAACACAAACACAGCGATAAGTACGTACAATTCACAGATTAATTTATTTCTTAGAAAAGTACAAAATCTGTTTTGTATAAAGTTTTATTTTTGCTTACAAAAAGTCTAGGATCAGTGATCGAAACTGGTTATCAGTGTGCGTCGATCAGTTCGAATTTGAAGGAAATTTTGAAAGCTTGTTTTTATTTAATACAAAATGCAATACAATTTCTTGAAATATAAATGGGCGGTTGCACTCTAATCCTTTTCGACTTACTGAATCCGTGCGTTAGATCTGTATTAGAAATTAAACTCTGAATTATGTTTTAAGAGTTTTCCATCAGCAACAAAATGGATAGAGTTTCAGCAACCGACTATAGGGTGCGTTCACGTTGAACTTGTTTTTCGCCGATTCCAGTCGCTTGCCAGCCAGTGTCGCTTAGTGGCAAGCGTCTGCAATACCACTAAGCAACACTGGTTGGCAAGCGACTGGAATCGGCGAAAAACAAGTTCAACGTGAACGTACCCTTAAATTCGCCTCTGCCGCCGATAACTTCACCAGTTCTCATCTGGCGGCAGTTGCAGTTTGCAAACTAAAAAATGGGCAGATAAATATGGAATTCGTAAACGAAAATATTGAAACCTATATGTGTTGAATAATTTATCATCAGCATAATTAAGCGTTGATGCCTTCAGTAGTGCCCTCCGTAAATAGCATTACAGTACAACTGAGTACATCAAAAACACTGGATATTAAAAATTACAATTCACGCTTTCATTAGGTATAGAAATTACAAAAAGCAATTCAATAATATTTATCTGCTCATTTTTAGTTCGTAAACTGTCGCTAGGTGGTGATCGAGTCGATCGGCGACTTACGCAATTTATGATTAATAAAGACCATTCATTCAGGATTGCCTTTGCATTTTCAGTATAATCTAATGCAATGTCATTCGAAACTAATATAATTATGTGGCAACATACAGAGAATATGTTAGGTGCATTTATTAAAAATAATACAAACTAACGAAACTGAAACTTAAAAAATCAAAAGAAACCAAAAATTGTCTAAGTATTTAGTTTATTTTCTAAATGCTTATGAAATGCTAATAATAATAATAATAATAATAATGAAATAATAACAACAATAATAACACAAACCAAAGAAAGAAGCTAGACCCAAACATCATTGCAATGATAAGAATAATGTAGCCATCCCTCGTCTGTTACCATCATTGAGAACGAGTCATGGTTAAACCATTTCTTATTAAAAAACAAATGCAAAAAATGTGTAATTGTAAAAGTATTCAAAAACTAGCGTTCGAATGGTATATGGTAATGAAAACATCGTTATGCACGTTAAACTGATTTAGTTTTCCGATGTATTTATAATAAACTTAAAGAGGGGCCTCCTCATAGGTAATTAAAACGTCACATTATTCATTTGGTACACAGTTTACATTTTGCTGTTATCTTTTTTGACAGTTATGCAATTTTCACCAAGTATAACAATCAAGCTGATAGAATGCAGAGACTGTACTGAAACCGATAGACAAACTTAGAAATTTATCATTGCCATGCAGTTTGGGTTTTTCGTTAGAAAATCAACAAGTATAGAAAATAGTTGCTTACAGTTATTTAGACAAATACAATTCATTAGCTATCATGTGTGTTAATTTAGCACATAGATAAATAATTCTTATTTAGATTGTAAAGCTCAAGTTTATAAGTAGCTTTGACCATCTGGTTGCAGTGTTAGCAGTGGTAGAGTAAAAAATCACTTTATTTTTCTAATCTTGATTAAAATAGTTGTTTTATCCAAAATTTAACTATCGAACTCCTCTGTACACGTTTTAAATTGCCGCAACGTCACAACGACCTAAACAACTGATTTGGGATAATGAATTTGATTAATGTGAAAACTTCACATGTGTTTTTCATACATGTATTCACGACTTTTCAGACATAAGGTTTGGCGATTGAGATGTCAAGCAAATTTGTTGGTACGAATGTGGAAGCAGGTTTGGAATCTGCTAACATACCTTGTACAACAGAACTGCTTAACAGCTTAAAATTCAGCTTTTATGCATGCGTCACCCGGATAACTGCCAAATTTTGGCATTTTTTTTTGAAAACGTTGAGCCAAGTACACACTATCAGAAAACTACAGCTAAAAACCAAAAACTAGAAAATCACATTTCTAGCTAAGTTTTCCCTACGCGTCGAGTGTCGGTATCTCGGAATCATCTGGTAAAACTAAGCCAAAACCACAGTACTGTGCCAAAACTTCTTGGCGGTGGCGCTGCTATCATCGCTTGGTCTGCACCACGGTGGACTGCACGATATCGATGGTACTGCAGACGACAGCGTATTGTATGTATCATGTTTTGAAGTCTGTAATTACATGTATATGTGCTTACCGATTGCGATCAGTATACAGGGTGAGTTTTATAACCAGTTCCACGTTTTTATTTGGATTGTGTTAGAGGTAAAAATTTGAGTTTGTGGTATTATGGTAAGATAGGTGGGCGCTTTCAAATGAGCCTATTTCCGGTGACCTTGGAATGTAAATTCAAGGTCATTGCGTTACTATCTTCTAAACCGTAATAGTTAGAGCAAAAT
>JAQGAO010003324.1:0-17255 GCA_034697705.1 Ommatoiulus sabulosus | reverse complement strand
TACATACATGTACAATGTACTTGTACTGTAAAAATTGAAGGTAGCCTATAGTAAAAGGCAGCCTCCGACCATGGTCGAATTAACCGGAGTGAGGGACTAGCCGAGGGCGGACTAGAGGGGTTCTACTGTACATGTAGCCGGTTTTTTTCATTTAGGAGGTTTCACTTTACGGGTTTTATACTGTATAACATGGAAAACGTATGCAAAAAGTTCGGGGCTTTGAAATGTCTTGCATTTATCAGTTTTTTCCACTTATCGGGTTTCTACTTATCCGAGTTCTACTTTTTTTTATACATTTTTTTAGTGTGGACATTTAGCAATCATACAATGCTTCTCAGTAATGCTGTATTAACAGACGCAAGGGGATGCGGTGCTTATTGAAGCCTACAGATGGCGCCACCGTCCCTTCACGAAAACGCTATTCGCTATGTCTGGCATTTTGGTGCTTCATTTTTAAACGAATTCAACTCGGAAAACTTTCTGCCAAATTCATGTACATGTACTTAAATATGGAGGATGACATCATCCGGTTTACGACTGGATTTCTGGCTCGGCTCTTTTGCCCGATTGAGTGGGTCGAGAGGCAAAAAGGTGCCGAAATGGTTTTATTCTGCCTTTTGTTTGTGTACCGGGCTCTGTTTCAACTGTGTTCGGACGGAAGGGAAATATGGCGTAAACAATTTTCTCTTTAAAATTGGGAAAACAGACGATTGTTTGGATTCGGCATTTCGCCGTTTTAAAAGTGCTCATAAAATCGCATTCCATACATATGGAAGCGATTTGAAATTGATGCGCGTTTTTAAAAAGGTTAATAGTTATATAGAGATGCATCTCGTAAAATGCAGTTTGTTTGGATAAAAAATGAGAGAATGAAAAAGGATAAAAGTGAAGTAAGGGAAACAGACATATTCAAGTAACGACGGCGTAAAATCAACTTTTCTATAGTTATGAGACACCGAAATTGTTGACGCTTGGAAGTGCTGAAAAGGTTTTAAACTCAATATCTGTATTTAACGGGGTTCCCCCAGATCTGGAAAACCAGGAAAAGTCTGGGAACTTGAAAATGTCTGAAAGAGTCAGGGAGAAGTCGGGGAAGAATGGCTTATTTTGAAAAAGTCAGGGAAATTTAACATAGACGTAGTCATGTTGTTGCGATCCAAAATTAATGCTTCTACCTTATGGTTAGCTCAGGAACCATTTTCTGAGTAAACATTTGCAAAATTGTACGCGTTTTCCGAGTACAAATTTGCAAAATTTTTAACGTTTTCCGAGTACATATTTTTTTTAAACTTTTCTGACATTGACATTGATCATGAAAAATTTTTAAAGCCTAGAAAAGTCAGGGAAGTTGAAAATGAAATTTCCGGGGGAACCCTGTTTCAGTTTCGGAAATCACCTGCATGCATGATGTAAATAATTGAGTTTACTGATACTCATAAAACCAAAAAAATCGATTTTGAAATATTTTAATAAATAGTTAATTGATTTCAATTTTGAATTGATCGAACTTGAAATTCTTTACCATTAGGAGTTCATAAGTTATTGTTTTTAATAATTAATGTGCATTAATAAAGTACATTTAAAAATAATGCATTCTCGATCTGCATATCGCTTTGTTTGTAAATCAATTTCTTGAAAAATCAAACTGGTTCTCAATTGCAACACGTTATTTACTATATCCATTATTTCGACCAATATTATTGCAAATTTTTTGTCTTGAACATTTCAAACCATGCAGAAGTAACTTACGTTCGATTTAGAAATTCCTCCGTGATATGAAATTCTCCATTAATCAATGTGAGCGGCATATACATGTATATGCAATAGAGCTATATAAACAACGACGTTTTAATAATTGTTTTAAAATATTTAAGCTGTAACAAAAACATTACTCTTAAGGAGTATGTGTAATTTATGACTTTTAACATCGTTTTGCGGCTAACTTGCTTCTTAATTGAGACTTAGTTGCATTTTGCGAGGAAGTCATTATAACTACATTGAAGTGGTTGATTTTGTTGACATGTATAGTTAATATTTTTTCGGAATTCGACGTATACTGTCACGAAAGCCATTTTATTTTATTAAATATCCAATAATCCATTAATAGCTACTTTTTTATAATTCTGCAGGGTATTGCGAACTTGGAGTTTCCATGTCCATACCGTATATATCGTTTTTGCAGGATTTGAAGACTGTATTCCTGTGAAATAATTTAGAAACACGTGTTTTATGCAAATTAATTGCAGTTTAATTTATGTGAGAAATTTAGTCTTTATTGTTAACTTGTATTGCACAAAATGCAGGTCTTTTAAAATTTAACACATGCAAATGTTGTTAGCATTGACAATTACCAGCTAGTATAGAAACAAAATTAATTACAACAATTCCAAGTATTTCAAATATATAGCTCCTTCAATATAATAATTCACTTAACATTCGATACCTTAAGGAAAAATGGTTTATTTATAACATTTATAATACAGTAAATTGCTGTGTCTTATAGCCTTTGCCACATTTTCATGCATGAGATAATATTAACAATTTGATAATACCAACCTATTACACGAAATTCAGAAATGAAAAGTCAAACAAAAAGTTTAATTTATTCACGAATCCACATTCCTCATAGATGTGCCAAAGAAACACACAAAACATGGGACAAAAGTGCAGGGCTTGAACATTTTTTTCAAATATCAGTTTTTCTTCTTTTAAGCGGGTTTCACTTATCCGAGTTCGACTGTAATGCCTAAAACTCTTCAAATATGGTGTACATGTATAAAAATTACCCCTGATCAGTTTTTCCAAAACCCCAAAAAATAATAAATTGCAAAAATATGTTTGCAATAGATAGAGGTCGCTGTTAGTCCCAATATTTAATGACCTATTTAATACCAAATGGTATCTATTAAAGAACTAACGCAGGCATCAGTTAAGAGGATTAACGATAAGGGCCCTATGCATGCACTCATCTTTTAGTGAACCTTCTTAATCCTGTATTATTGGACCTTAATTTTATTAGTTGTTTGAAGACGGGTTATTTTGAGCATACTGGTTTTGAGACAAGCTCTTTGTATAGCGTGGGAAAAGGTCCACTGATGCGGATAAGTGCGCGTGACGAATGCCAAGAAAGGGCGGCTAGTGGTCATCTTGACCATCTTGACTGACCTCCGTACAATTCCCACCGAATTGGGCACCCTCGCATTTTATTATCAGTATGGGATGCGTTTCACTCGCACTTCTAACACGATGCATGACATCTGACCTCATCTCATCTCCATGATGGGACATGCGCGTTAATTGTCGTTCGTCGTTTATTGTTGCTTTTTTAAAAGGCGCAATTAGGCCTACTGTGGGACCTATCGTATTTTCATGAAAATGATACGAAATTTCCCACGACTTTTCTCTAGAAAATAAATGGAAAATTGGTATGCTTGAAACATTTATGCATGGAAATTTGCATCTAAATAGACTATATGGCCTACTAATGATGGGATGTGCTAACTTAACTGGGGTGTTTATGAAAACAATTTTATTTCTTTAGCAAAGTACAGCGAATTTTTACACCCTGTAAAAATGGACTTTTACTTCAAAGCGGTGCTAACCCGTATACATGCATATTCATGGAAACTAAGGAATAACATGTCGCTTGTCTTACAGCTACATGCATATACACGTATATAACTTTATAAAGTTAAGAAGCAAAGCTAATTCTACATAAATATTAATAACAAATTTTCAAAAAAATATATTTGTATATTGATGTTTACTTTCAGTGATGGAAGACAAAGCAATGTAAGTCATTTTCAGCTGGTTGGAACAATCAAAATATACACGTTTTTACAACATTATTTGTAACAATAGTGGAACACAAAACACAATATTTGTGTTTTATGTTGCATAATTGTGTGTTCATATATCAGATGAATGCATGTGTTTCCAGGATATGAAGACTTTGTGTTCCTGTGAAATAATTTTAGAACACTTTCTTGTAACAATTTTGGAACACTATATGTGATTCAATTTGTTCTAAAATTGTGGGAAATCCAAATGTCCCAGGAAAGTGCTGCTAGAAATGTGTTCCTATAAATGAAGATAAATACCTTAACTTGAAACATTATACATATATATACATACAGTATATATAATTTTTTTTTAAATATTATATTTTAGTTATGTATCATGTTAATTTTTGTTTTATATACAGCACATGTATATATCTGTATGTATAAATTTAGTGCATTTAATTTTCTTTTTTTTACCTGTAAAACTGTAAAACCTATGATGTACATCTCTCATCATTCCTTATTGGATATGCAGCACAAAAAAATTGCTCAGAATAGGATTTGTTAAAAATTACGAGAAAATGTTCAGGATTTTGTAATCTTGTGTACGTCATAGTGTTATAAATCCAGGGCAAAATGTTAATTACAAACATGCATGCAGTTATTTTCTTATAGTTTTTATCATTACAGTTAAGGGGTTTATACAGTAGCACTGCCTTCATTTTCATTTTGTTATACAGATTTCGTTTACTGGTGTAATGCATATGCAAATTAAATATAGAAAACATGCATGCTTTTAGTTTTTATCCGCCAAATTCCGAAACATAATGGAGATAATGACATGTCGAATAGCATTATTTAAACGTCTTGTCTGCATGAAACGAAAACGTCCAACGAAACTTTTGCTGTCTTGGTTTGTCTTTCTGTGCCTGTCTCCGGCTGGGGCACCCTGTAATGGTTTACTTAAGGCGTTCCTTGGAACCCGGACCCGTCCCCTGTCTCTTCTGTGTCGGTCTTTGGGGCCAGGGGATTCCCAACCCCCTATTGGCCGTTTTGGCGCTTTGTAGCCTTTGCTGCCCGTGTGTCCTAAAACGTCCAATCCAATCCAAACCAATCGAAACTTACATGCATCATCACACTGTTTAATTCATATAACACGATTACATGTATAGCACTTGCAGTAATACAAATGGCATACTGCTTAAGCATTCCCATTACTCACATGAACATGTGACTAATGGAGGAACATGGTCTGCAGTTGCAGACCATGCGAGGGGTGTTCATCAAGTTTCCGCAATTATTATTATTTTTTTTTAAAACCGTCTGTATGGATTTTAATGAAATTTGGTAGAGAAATACATGTAAACGTCATCTTTTATTTTAAAAAAATCCATTTTGGGAGATGCATTTTTCTCATCATTCTGGCAGCGAGTATATATATGCATGCCTCGCTCAAAAAACGTTTAAGCCGTTAGGCATTACTTGGACCTGAAAATCTTCCCCCATTTGTCCTCTTGAAATGCCTTCAGAAGTTTAAAAAAAAACTAACAACAGCTAGACCGCTGCTGAGCCACTAGCTCCTCGGAGTCCATATTTGCATTCGAATTTGAAACACGTGCCATTTTTTGGAAGGATTGTTCCAACAAATTTCATAACAATCCATACAGTCGTTTTTTTTGTTTTTTTAATGTTTGCGAAAACTTAATGATCACCCATCGTATACATTCAACAGAAAGAGTGCACACCCACACCATTCCATTTGAAATGCACATCTATATGCACAACCTTGCTCTTGTGAAAATATATAAATGGGCCATTTGTTTGTGCCTTTGAAATTTTCTAAAAATTAGAATACTTTGCCATTGCAAGTATAATGGAATGTCTATCATGGCATCATGGAAATAAATGTCTGAATGCATGAACCTTATAATTTGGGAACGTTTTTAAAATGTATTTTATGGCACATTTGTAATACATTCCTAAAACATTTTTTTGTGTTGGGATTAAATGATGTCATTTATTCCAAGAATTGAATTGGCATGTTAGTGTTTATACTTTTTTAATCGATGGCTGTTATAAATTTACGGAAATTTAGTTATTTTAAATTCAACGGAAACACTTTTGCTTGATGTTATTTTTGGCTATTTAAAAGACAAATTGGACAAAAATGAAAATGTCACTTATCATATTGACAATTCTTTTCTATTTTTATTTAGGAAATATACCTGATGAGCATAGATTTTTATACAAAACAAAAATACAGTTATTGGAAAATTTCGTTAAAGTATAAATTCTTTTCATATACAGTATATAGTGTAAAATAAACATGCTGATCCTGTATTTTTAATCAAAACAAAAATATGGAGATTAACAAAGTGTAAATACTGCATATACATACCGCATGCAAATATCATAAATTAACAAAAACATGTTAAGTTTTGTGAAAACTCGCAATTTTAAAAATGTTTCAAATTTTGAATATACGCTTTAAACGAATTCGAAATTTGAAACTTAAGAAATGAGATTCGATCCTACATGCATTCTTTTTATATTTTATTAAAAAGAAGAAAAAAACCATGTAGATCCTGTATTTTTATAAGCAAAACAAATATATAGAGATTTAAAAAGTGTAAAAACTGCATACATACGCATGCAAATATCAGAACTTAACAAGAACATGTCAAGTTTTGTGAAAACAATTTCAAAAATGTTTCAAATTTTGAATACGTTTTAAAAAACGAATTTGAAATTTGAAACTTAAGAAATGACATTCGATGCTATACATGCATTCTTTTAATATTTTATTAAAAAAAAGATTAATGATCCTGTATTTCAATAAGCAAAACAAAAATATATATACATCATGTAGAGATTTAAAAAGTGTAAATACTGCATACATATACTGCAGATATCAGAACTTAACAAAAATATGTTAAGTTTTGTAAAAATACTTTGAAACTTAAGAAATGACGTTCGATCCTGCATGCGTTCTTTTAATATTTTATTTAAAAAAAAAAAAAAAACTATATATACTGTATATACATATCCGCTGATATCAGAACTTAACAAAAACATGCTGAGTTTTACGAAAATAAAGCTGTTAAACGAATTCAAAATTTGAAACTTAGGAAATGACGTTCGATCCTGAATGTTTTTTTTTTTTAAAAAAAATATTGGGATATGAATTCACAGAAATGATGTATATGATTCGCATATTTGAACAAATGTTAAATTATTCTTATTATTTTTACTGCAGTATTTTATTACTGGTTTAAGTCATAACTGATGAATTGCATATACCGTTAGTAATAATTTGCGATTAGGCTACTTCATCAAATGAAATTCAATAAAAAAATTTAAAAAATGAAAACCTGCAAAATGGACCTTATCAAGACCTTATCCAGAAACTCCGCCCCACACGCGTTTCATTCGTCGATCCAATCTTATGGAACACTAGCATAGCAGAAGGAGGAGCTTAAAAGCATCAGACCAGCGACTGGACTCCTCCCTGGCTGCTCGAACACCTTTTGGGGCGTGGTATCGCCTTCTCCCCTCCCATAGGGGTGTGGTCATGCTCTAAGCTGCTAGACGCTGGCAGCATTGCAGCTTTCACGCAAACAGCGACCAGCTTTCATTTCGAGATAATGGACTCGAGGCTACATGAAATACACGCAGTGACAAGCAGGATTAAGCTAATCAACCGTTAAGTTACGACTTACTCTGATTTTCATCAGGATTTTTCTCCGAAAACTCTCTGGATATCTGGACTATCTGGATATCTGGCTATCTGGATCGCGCTGTTCTGTTTCGGTTCGGAACAAATTTTCTGGACATCGGTCAGTTTGCTGCAACGGTCGTGTATTTTTCCCGTCTTTTTTCTCTGGAACTAAGCTGGTGAAAGTCGGTTAAAATTTTTTTAATTGTTTTGGATTCCTGAATTTTCTTCAAATTGCTCAGGATTTTTCTACATTTTTTTGCTTCAAATTCCGCGCACCAAAAAAACTAAATACGTGTGAAAAATCAACGCATCCTGGATAATTTTATGCAGTTTCGCAAATTTTCTCCAAATTCCTCGCCATGTTCATCGCCAGCAGCTACATGTTGTACTCGCCCCAGGCCGGCTTGACCGGAAGCGTTCCGGCCCCCACTTCCGCTTACGGCGGCCTGCTTAATGGCACCGCTTCCGGTCACTTTCCGTCGTCCGCCTTCGCCTCCCCTGCCGTCAGCCCGTTCTACCGGCCACGCGAGCAAATTTCGGCCAATGGTCACTCCACGGCCAACGGCGGGGACTCACCCTGTAGTCCCGCACGCTCTTCGCCGGACATTGCGGCCAGGAAAGTCGGAGGTGGCTTCAGCGTGTCCGACATCTTGGAACATACCAGAACTGACCGTTTGGACTCTGTCCAGCTGCAGCCCAAGACGGCCGCCTGCGTGGTGGTCAGTCGTCGATCGCCGTCCTGTGCATCATCCGACACACGAAGCCTGTCACCAGCCACCCCACCTCCGCTGACCACTGGTCGGTCGACGTCGGTCAGCCCGCCTCGACTCAGCCGCCTGCAGCTGAAATTTGGAATTGACCGCATCCTGGCCGAAGACGTGACCGAACCGTCCAAGCGCTTCAAAGGTATGGAATTTCACATTTACAAAATTTTCAAAGTTTTTCGAAGGCTGACTAGAAAAGTTTTCCACGTATTTCCAAAATTGTTCAACTTTTTTAGAGTACAAATTTTGATAACTTTCAACATTTTCATGCTTATTTTTTAAATTTTCAAACTTTTTTCATGTTAATTTTGTACAAATATACTGTTTAAAAAAAATGTTTTTGTTTTTTTTTTAAATTAAAATTGTCGCTCCTGCATGTGGTAGTTTGCAAAATACTGAATATGATTGGCATATATCTATTTTGACATTGACATTGTTCAGGGACAGTTTTAAAAAAAAAATCATGAAAAGTCAGGGAAGTTGAATATATGAAATTTCTGGGGGGGGGGGGGTTCTGTTATAATAAGAATTATCTATTTTGATTGATTATATTAAATTATTATTATACTTTTCTTAATTGACTTAGGGTCCTCTCAACTTGTCAGTGTTAAAGTTTTCAAATTAGTTTATATCGCAATATCAGCTGATATAGGACCGAAACACTCTTCGCACAATGTTCCAATTTTAAAAATCACTTCTGTATAAGTTATAACATATTTTGTATTTGCCATGCATACACAATAATTAACAATACACATATACAAACAACAAAAATTCGAAATTTTCGTCTAAAATTGGATTTTAATTCCTGAATGACTCAAAATTCATGATAAAATCATGAAGTTTCTGTTTGCCAGGATAACACATATATATTATAGGTATCGCGTTTTTATTTTTTTTTAATTAGATTAATGAACGCATATGTGAGGTACACTCATTAACGGTCATTGTACTAATTAATGGTTTTTTTAATATGCATCTTCGAGCATGCATATGTTTGTTTTGAAGGAATATTTGTGTAAGCCCATTCATGCACGCTTGATCTTCGGTTAAATTTAGAATGGACCTTATGCAGATATCGTCATCATGCAATTATCACGTGACATTTTATTCATTCCATGACGAAAATTTCCACGTTCTTTTAGATGTTGGTTGATTCGATGTTAAGATCAAGTGGTGCAAGCTAATACGTAACTCTGCATATGGTCCATTAATTGTGTATTGCATGTAAAATCCCAAATCTATCAATATTGGGGTTCAAAAAGGCCTTAAAAGTATACCTGTATGCCCATGCATGTATGTTTATTACTGTATTTTGAAGATACTCATTCTTAAAAATGGGACAATTCTGTATCTTTCAGTATTCAGTATCTTTACATTTTGCCGGTTCTGTTTAAATGTAATTATTTTATAAACATATATGTACAGGTGTACATTTATATACATGATACAGTACGTATACCAGGGTTCTTCCAGACCTGAAAAAGTCAGGGAACTTGAGAATGTCTGGAGAAGTCAGGGAAGAATGATTTGTTTTGAAAATGTCAGGGAAATTCAACGTATTAATGTTGTAGCAGTCCAAAATTAACGCTTATACGTGGTTTGGGTCCATTTGCACAATTTTCAACTGTTTTCGAGTGCAGATTTTCCAAATTTTCAAAAGTTTCCGAGTACAGCTTTGCAAAACTTAATTCAACATTATCTGCAGACAAATTTTCAAACTTTTCTCGTGCTATAATTTTGAAAACTTTCCAAAATTATAATTATTAAATTTTACAAAATATGTAATATTTTTCTGTGACAGGGAAATTTATTTAGAACCTGGAAAAGTCAGCGAAGTTGAATATGAAATTTGCAGTACACTGTACACCATTGCTTTCCCCAGCCATTTACCCGGGCTTGGGACCGGCAACGATAACGAACCGTCATAAAATTTCCTTTCTCTCAAAATGAAAAATCTTGAGTTGTGTCACGTTTGACACGTGTTTCCAATGATATGCCTGTCATGCATGGAAAATCGTGTCCATCGGCAAGGGCCTACTCCAAAAACGAAATTTGTCCATGTGTGGCTACCCTTTGCCGTAGGGTGCAAGATGAATTGACCTTTGGCTTAATTCTAACATGGAAATGAAGCTTGAACCACTCTCCCAGACCCCATAGCTGAAACAATTAGAAACCTGTAATTCACTTTTTTTTTTCTCTTTTTAAGAGCCTTTTGTCCCTTTTATATCTAAACAAGATTTTACCAATTAGCGAATATTAACCCACCTCGCGTAATCCTCAAGAACTAAACGACATGTGTATCCCAGTGTCAGTGATAATAATCACGTGATGATTATTAAAAGAAATGTTACAAAAAAAAGTGTTCCTGCTTCTTTATCATGGTGTTGTTATTTTTTTTATTAATCTTTCTTTTTCGGGTCACGACCTTCGACCCTTTTCTTTATAGATTCCTACTCGGAGTGTGCGCCTTCATCGCCCCTTCCGGCGTCCTATACGTGTTGCAGCGTTAGCCCCGCGGCACGCGTCCCCCGACTTCCGGCACCACCACACGTCACTTCCGGCGGCTGCGAGTGCGCGCATCCTTTCTGCGACGGCCGAGGCAACGTCTTTCATCCGATCTACGCTACTTATCCGACAGCAGCGCTAACCCACGCCTTAGGATACCCAACCTGTGCAAGTAAGGATTTACTTTGAAGTTCATTTCAATTATATGTAGGACAAGCTCACTTCCATAAGGCCCTCCAATTGAAAATTTTCGATTTTCCACGCCATCTGATGGATGTTGCACGCAAAATTCGAAAAGATGACAGGCTTTGCAGTAAGCACAAACCGAATTTGTCATAATGAACCTGGAATTGCGCGAAAATCCGCGCATTTTTTACTTTGGAAATAAGCCGCCAGATGGAGGGTCAATTAGTACCTAATACAGTTCAATGCAATCATTCCGTATTTTTGTTAGGAACATCCAAAAGAACTCGCACCAAGGAGACTTAAACTGAAACTTGGTTACCGAAACTGGAAACTCCCAAATCGAAACCAAGTTTCAATTTCAGTATCCTTGGTTTGTGTCCCCACATTTACGGTTGCATGATGTTGATTATTGCAAATATACCAGAAGGGACTCTTTTTCTCGGTACAGTCAGTAGTGTAACAACTAGGGTGCCAAGGGGTGGCCTATACCTGGGCGGCGTGGGTAGAGGGCGCCAAAAAGGAAAGTATAAAAAATGTGGTACAGTGTATGTTTGATGTAAATTTACCAAATGTTTGAGACATTACATTAATTGTCAGTGGGAATATTTGCAAATTTGCATGGTCACGCATCTGTGAATTTCAATCAAAAATTAATGCGAGTTTTATTTCACAGATTTACGAATTTTATTTCACAGATTTGCGAATTTTATTTCTAAATTGGCGAATTTTATTATGCAACAATTTTCAAATTTTTACAAAAGTTGGCGCGATTTTCGAAAATATACTGGGAAATTTTATAAAAATATTTGAGAATTTTGTCATGCATCTGGGAATTTTCATCAGAACTTCGCGAATTTTATTTCACAGATTTGCGAATTTTTTACACTGATTTGCCAATTTTTCCAAAGGTTGTCACGTTAAGCGTGATATCCCACCCAGGCGCCAAAAAAGCACGGTGCTGCCCTGGGTACAATCTGTATGGTCTCAGTTTTAGTGTATGCCTAAATGCCTGGTTTGATAAATTTTACAACTATAGGGTGAGAGCACGTTGGCATTTATTCATGTGATTTGTTTACTTATTTTGTACCAGTGTCGCGTAGTGGTATTGCAGACTCATACCACTAGGCGATACTGGTTTTTAAGTTAATGAAATAAGTGTCAGCGTGCTCTTACCCATATATACTATAATTTTCAATCAAGACATCACGTTGTCAACAATTTTATCAGAAATTCACGGTGTGATTGAATTGAATTTTTTGAGCGATATTTTAAATATCATATTTTTAATTCGAAACGAATTAAGAAATTCCGTATGTAAAGTCTCAAACATGTTTGATTTAAAAAATGAAAAATTATTGAATTTAAAATCAAAGAAAGCCGCACAGTTCATGAGTTTTGCAAACTTGGGAAATTAATGCCTTTTTAAAATATGATCAGTTGATTAATTGTAATGCATCACTAAGTTGACGGTTTTTTGTGCCATTAATAAACTGAAAATAATTTTTAGCGGCTGTTGATTTCACCCATAATAAGAAGCCGCTTCTTCATCAGCTTTTAACGATATATACCCCGCGTTAATGTGTAATAATGAAATTAATCAGTTTTTGATTGAGAGTTGATGGTTCAGTTCAAGTGCATGCAGCCTCGAACACGTGACGTGGATTGCACCACATTATATAATGTTAAAAAACATGTAGGTTCCCCCAGACCTGGAAAAGTCAGGGAACTTGAAAATGTCTGGAAAATTCGGGGTTCAACTTGAAAATGCATGTCTGGAAAATTCAGGGAACTTGAAAATACCTGGAAAATCAGGGAACTTGAAAATGTCTTGCAAATTCGGGGTTCAACTTGAAAATGCATGCCTGGAAAATTCGGGGTTCAACTTGAAAATGATTGGAAAATTCTGGGAACTTGAAAATTTCTGAAATTGTCAGAGTAATTGAAAATGTCTTTAAATGCATGAAAGATTTGAAAAAGTCAGGGAAATTCAACGTATACAAGTATTTATTAATGTTGTCACAATCCAAAATTAATGCTTCTACGCGTGGTTAGCTTGGGGTCCTTTTGCAAACTTTTTTTAAAAATGTGCAGTACAAATTTGCAAAATTTTTAACAATTTCAGAGGACAAATTTGGTAAATGTGCAACAGTTTCAGAGGAAAAATTTTCTAAATTTTAATTGTTTTCGAGTATACAGTATGTATAGATTCGTAAAATTTTCAACGGTTTCAGAGGACAAATTTTCAAAATTTATACAGTTTCCGAAGACAATCAATTTGCAAATTTGCAAAATTTTCAATTGTTTTCGAGTATAAATTCGTCAAATTTTGTACAGTTTCCGAGGAGAAATTTTGAACAGATTCTGAGGTCAATTTGGCAAAAATTTCAACTTTTTCAGAGTAAAATTTGCTAACATTTCAACATTTTCCGAATACAAATATGTCAAATTTTCAAAAAAAAAACTTTTGCAAAATCGTGGATACAATTGGCCTATGTCAGTTCTGTCGTTGGACAGGTAATTTTTTTGAAAAACCTGGAAAAGTCAGGGAAGTTGAATAGGAAATTGCTGGTGGGGAACCCTGAAAAATATACTGCCAGGATAATCGTATATTCAGTCACTGTATATTTTCCTTTTGAATAACAAACTTCTATTGCGTGCACTTTGACCCCGTTGTCCCCTACTGTTTTTGGCATTTTTATTGTTTTTCTTCCGTCAGTTTTTTCAGCGCATTAAGACTATTTATTAGCTTGATTTAAAGCATTCTTCGCGCGCGCCCTCCCGCGGCGCCCCCTAAATACACAATTTGTTCCATTAAATACATGTTTCGCACGCTCGCCTATGGGTGGCGCCCCTGAGGGATTCATGGGGGGGTCAGCCCCCTTACTGTACATTGTTTTTCGCGGCGCGCCACCCTCGGTGGTCCCCGTCACAATTGAGTCCTTAATGCTCCCGTTAACTAATGGACGATTGTGCAACGAACGAGGACCTCCCACGGCATTTTACCCTTTGACCCCCCGTGCGCCGCAACGTAAACAAATAGGCGTATAAGTGATGAGAAATATATTATCAGTTTCGATAATACAAATGTCTAAAAGGTGATGACGAGAGTATTTAGTGAGCTAAACGAGTTCAGATATAGACAACCTATTATCCGGGGAGGTTGAGAAAAGTTCTCCGAATAATCAAACCATCGAAAAAATGGCATAGAATGACAAAACTGTTTGGAAACGTGTAACATTCTCAACCGCTGGTCCGCATAAAGCTCGGACGTATGATTTTTATTTCTATATATATATATATATACGTGATTTTAAATAGCTATAGAATTTTCATTTTATATTATTAAATTTTGAAACTACAACCAAAAAACAATATATATATGTATATTATATATGATAATATTTCATGACTGGAAAAGTCAAGAAAGAATGATTTATTTGGAAAAAGTCAATGAAATTCAATGTATTAATGTTGTCACAATCCAAAGTTAAATGTTTTCTCGTGCATGGTTAGCTCAGGGCCCATTTGCAAACATTTAAAATTTTCCCAGTTTCCGAGTACAAACTTGGAAAATTTGCCACATTTTACGAATACAATTTTTTTAAATTTTCAACAGTTTCCGCAAATTTGTATCGTATATATTCAAGGTACAAATTTTTCACGTTTTCCGAATACAAATTTTCAAACTTTTCGTAATATAAATTCGCACGATTTCTAACCTTTTCCAAGCGCAAATTTTGAAAATTTTCAACTTTTTCCGAGGACAAATTTTTAACACTTGCTGAAGACAAATTTCTACCATTTTAACATTTTTCTTTTACTAATTTTGTAACATTTTTAGAATTTTCCTGTTAATCCTTGTGAATTTTCCTGTCATTCACGATTTTTCAAAATCGTGAATGACATTGGCATTCAGTATACTATAATGTTATATATGTCAATGTTGATATGTCCTGATCAGTGAAATTTGTTTAAAAAACAGAAAAAGTCAGGGAAGTTGAATATGACATTTCTGGGGGAACCGGAACCCTGATAATGGTTTGTATTTCTAACGTAGCGGTCCACGAATTAGTTTTCCTATTTTTGTCATGCGGTCCGCGAGATATTTTTTAAATTTTTCCCTTTCCGTCAAATATTTGTACTGTTTCCGCCGGTCCGCAGGGGTAAACAAGTTGGGAAACACTGTAAAAGTGGTTGTAGGCCAAAATTTTAATATTCTCAATTAAAATATTTTGACGCATTAATTTTAAATTAAAAACTATTGGATTTTTATAAAGCGCCATCTCGATGCGTGCAATATGAGGTGATATAACCCTTTAAAGTTTCATAGTTCTCGAATATAAGCAAGCCACTGTGTTAAATTTAAAAAATCGGTTTGGATTTAATCCGTATGATAGAAAAATAATGCATGCCTTCATACATAAACATGTATATACTTGGGAAAAAATCTTTTATTGAGACTCCAAACTCATAACGCTGTTGTTTTAATTTTTTTTAAAATAAAATATACGAAACGTCACGAATGCTACATGTACATGAATACTGTACATCGAACTCTCATTGTTCTTATAAATGCACAGATTACTTGATTGAAAAGCTTGAATTTGGCCTTTTATTTATTAAAAACTTAGTTTTTCTGTTAATTTAATTAAATAAATAAACGTGCACAGAAACCAACATTGGCGTTGTTTTATAACTAAAGTTTCGATTTTGGAATCTTACCAAGATAATGTATATTTTTATTAAATTAACGTGAGAATTTTATATTTTAAAAAGTGAATGAATGTCTCCATAAGACTATAATCGTACTATAGAAAAGGTCAAATATATATCGCACCCTCGCTTTTAAAGTGACACAATACAACATTTTTCATTTTGATATGAAGGAATTTTTAAGAAATGACGGTCATGTTGTTGCGATCCAAAATTATTGCTTCTACATGATTGTTTGCTCAGGGGCTATTTTCCGAGTACAAATTTGCGAAATTTTTCCGCGTTTTCCGAATACAAATTTGCAAACATTTTCCACGCTTACCGAGGACAAAATTGAAAAATTTCCTACTTTTTCCAAATACAAATTTGCAAAAATGTCCACGTTTTTCGAGTACAAATTTGCAAAACTGTCCACGTTTTCCTATATAGTACAGATTTGCAACATTTTCCACGTTTTCCGAGTACAATTTTGCAAAATTGTCCACGTTTTCCGAGGACAAATTTTCAACATTTTCCGAATACAAAATTGTCTAATTTTCAAAATATTTTCATGCAATTTTTTTTAAATTTTTTTTACATTTTTTATGTTAATTTTCAAAATTGTTAATTATTAAGAGTTAATTTTGCAATGTCGATTTTTCAAAATATATCAATTTTTGAAATTGTCAGTGGTCAGGGAAATTTTTTTAAACCTGGAAAAGTCAAGGAAGTTGAAAATGAAATTTTGCTGGACTTAATTTCGTCTTAAACCGGAAATCCCAAAGGCTATGGAAATAATTCAATGGAAACGCGCGAGATTTGGAACGTAATTTCGAGAGATTTCCCGAGAATCCAAAAACAAGAACTTGTACATGGATCATAATGTAATTGAACTTGTCGTGACAAGCATTCTCTTTCGGAGAATTCAGAAATGGGACGTTAAAGTTCATCTCCCGAGATATGCTTAGGCGCGGGAATTTATTTGTAAAGTTCTAATTCACTTGCTTTTTTCGATTCATTTCCGTATAATCATTTTACAAAAAAAAATATTAATGCGAAAAACAATGTTGCTATGCAAATACAGATTGTCTTGGATGTTTAAAAGTCGTATATATTACAGATGCAGTCAGACGTTAATCTTTCATAATGCATATGCATGCTTTCGAAAATAAAATTTATTAATAACGTGCTAGACCCTGTTTTCATAATTTATGAAATTTCGAAATAATAATACCTAATAGCAGACTGATATTGCATGTCATGCGTCAAATGAAAAATGTGTGATCATCTTAAATTTTTAACTAGTTTAGCCGTTTTTTGCATTTCATCGAGAAAAATAATAATAAGTAAATTCGGGGGGAAAAAATCCAAATCGTTCCATAAAATGGATCTTTTTTTGCATTTTTTTTTCTATTTTTAATAATGTAAAAAAATTACTTTTTAAACCAGATGGAAAACCCGATGACGCGAGTCTTAAGTTGATTTTGAGGACTCTTATTTTATACACATTTCATGCCAACGGACCCTAATCAGGGTTCCCCCAGACCTGGAAAACCTGGAAAAGTCAGGGAACTTGAAAATGACCTGGAAAAGTCAGGGAAGAAT
>JAQGAO010003323.1:0-17256 GCA_034697705.1 Ommatoiulus sabulosus | reverse complement strand
ATTGACTAGCAAGAAAATAAAACCAATGCAATCAATTTATCATCTAAAACTGATGACAGTTTAAGCACAAGTTGACATACGGACATCCACTTTCCTTGAACCACTCTCCCTCCTCAACCTCCCCCCCCCCGTCCTCCGCCTGTGCCCCATTTTCACATACCCTCCCTCCCTCCCTTTGCCGGACGTCCTTTATGAATGGCCCCTAATAGAATCGTTATACATGAATTAGTTTGCACGTTATCACTAAAATATCCTTGTCCACTTCAAATTCATCTTTTAAAAACAGCTAGCTGTTCATTGGTTTTTTAAGAAAGGAAACAATCATTGTATCAATCGAGGCTGAAAAACAGCGTAAAATACGAGCGTAGACTCAGTTGAATATACTGTATATAAACATTACTTCCGTACATGCCAGAGAACACTCTGAACTTATTTCTCGACTATTGCTGTCCATGTACTTCGCCCAATCATCACCATGGTGATTCCAAAACAGTATCACAACATCTAGCTAGCTGTCCGTAAAAATTTCATGTCCTTCGCACGTTCTTCGAGACATTGAAAGACCACTTCCTCTGACCCCATTGTTCTCTGAAACGTTTTTACCAAAGAAAAGGACAAAAGAAGAAAATGATCCTGCCAATATAGAAAAAAAATCCTACATATATCCTGATTGTCACACGGTGTACAGTTAAAAGCGTACAAGAGTTACTAAATTTATTCTGATAGGGGCTTAAGGTCGCTGAATCCTGTATTTGTGTTGGCGGAAGATCGAGCAAATAGCTTGGCTACTTTTAGGAGAGACAACAGATCAAAACTACTCTTGTCTGAAGGCCACGTGACATTTTAGAAAAAAGTCCCACATGTTTTTTCAACCAACAACAATTGAATCTATCCTGTTGAGATGTCCAATTTACAATTTAGCTGCAGGACACTTCAGTATGGATCATATTCGCATTATTTTTGACCCACATCCAAGTACTTTTTATACCGTTCGCATTCATATTTACAACTGAGGGAATTTATCACGAAAAAATCGCCAATAGCAAGCGATATAAATGATTGATTACATGTATAGCAGCCGTCATAATATCCGAATTGCTACGAATCGATCCGGCAAAATATTTTATAAATGAAAACTTTATAAGTCTTAACCCGTGATCAACATTGTCTTTAAAACGATTTTTTTACGTTAATTATAAACTGTCCAATTTAGCTGCTTGAAAGTATTTTTCAATAACCACATCATGGTTTACGGTAACCCGTGTTTTAATTATCATCCCATCTTTAAAAAAAAATGCAATTTTATTTCGGATATATAGTCAAACTTTATAAGTTGGACTATATATATATATATATGACACACAAAGTTACCCCATATGGCGAATTTATGCAGATGAATAACACACGTACATGTAATTAAAATTGCACAATAAAAGCCTGAAAGGGCTCAGAAAACTGACCATTTGGAATAATTGGAGGGATTTTTTTCCATGTGATATCACCAATACACTGAAGAGAAAATGTACATCATTGATGCGTTCAATAAGGCCATTATCGTAAACTGTTTGACATTCAAGGAAAATTTATTTGGGCAATTCCCCAAAACAACATGAATTGATGGTGATGCGACTTCGGGGTACCTCCTTAACGTGATACTTTCCGCCGAGCATTTCAGGAACACGTTATAAAATTAGTCTCGTGATCGATTCTGGTTTAGGTCTACACAATGAGGTGCCCTTAAATTGCCGTTTAAAATGTTATTCACAGATGGACAAGTGCGACGGTTTCCATTCACACAACAGCACAATAAGATTCGTTAGCATCATTGCTTTAATTTTTTTTTGCGTCCTATTTCGTTGAATAAAACATCCCTATTGAGTCACTACACATCAGAAAATTCAGAATACGTCAACGGAAATATCGATTGAACGTCAATCATCCAAATTCTAGCTGGGAAAAAATACAATACTATGCATGCGTGAAAAGATACGTGGTTAAAATGCGCATTCAAATCCTTAACCAAAAGTTACGCAATATTTCTGCTTGATAAACAGGATGCAGTGTTGGAAAGAAAAAAACTTGCGAGAAATACAAGGCCAGTAGTACGAATCATCGCCAGTTCACCAAGTCGTTCGAAAAAGCTGTGCTGGAAGTGAGCTGATAGGATTATTGTATCACGTTTTATATGAAAAAAATCGGAAAACAAGTTTCCAAATAAAATTGCTTTTTACTCGCATATGCCTGCGAGTCTACCTATGGCAAATTCGCCGAGATGGAAGCAAATTTAAAATATTAACGTTCGCCAGCGAAGTGAAACATTCGCTAAATCATGCGTATCCAAAACTCTTATTTTCATGAATGTCACAAGCGAGATAAATCATCAACAACGAAATGAGGAAGAATCGATTTACAGTTTTTGCTTTCTGAGCAGAATGCAATTTCCAAAGGCTACTTTATTAGAAATGCAACGACGTAATTAGCAGTGCTTGATAATTTGACAATCACAATGATTGAAAGAATGTAATTTTAAAACGTTTTTAGAACCCATATCAAACTAGGATAATCGAAGCAAACTGAATCATATTTCCTTTCATGCCAGAATCAGGAATTCAACAATTTATAAAAAAAATCGAAATGAAACTCTTGCGAAAAACTGTTTAAAAAAAGTGTTAATCTAAAAAAATTAAAAGGATTTTGTTAATTAAAGTTTCGTTAAATAAGTAAAATGAAACTGTTGTAATGACCAATCAACAAGTCGTGAACAAATGGCATTACATGCAGTATCATCGATATAAATTTAAGTGATTTTTTTAAATTATCAGCTAGCAACATGCAATATACAATGTAATTTAACAGGTAGAAACAATCCATCCATCGAGAAATTGATTTTAAGCTGCATGGATCGTTAAATACATCAACGAATTATTACGCATTAAAAAAACTGACACAATCATACTGGTTGGCCTTATTCTCTCAGTGTATTCTCAATATTTCATTCTTCGCCGCTACCAGAAAAAACTCGACGGCATTTCGGAAGACAAGCAGCATTTCATCGGGCAACGGTTTAATGTTTTTATATTCCCTATGTTACCAAAGGTTTTAAATAACAAAATGTAGTTTTCTTTTCGCTGTGACAGCTAACAAATTAAAGATGTCCAAAGGACAAGCTTTCATTTTTAGGAGGAAAAAACTACAAGATAAATGGAGAATGTTGTGATGTTTGTCCAATCGTCCATTTCTCAAAATCGTTATATTTCTTACACGTATACATGAACATTCATGTATATACACATAAAATAGTACCACCGAGTTTAAAGACTTTAGACAATCGGTCGCCAATTGTCCTAGACGTAGGAAGAATACTGGGAGAGAGAGATTTTGTATTTGTTTGATGAAAAATACATGTATATCTGCAATGTTCGCGTCGTTTTTAGGGTACTTCTCAATTCAAAATTAAACGTTTTGCAAATTACTGTACTGTAAGTATCCATGAAATTTCTTAATAGGGTTTTTTTTACAGATGTTTTGCTCTATTGTATGTTGACATCCACAAGACATATACAGTACATGTACGATTATACAGTTAGACAGCTGACGTGGATGTGGTAAAGACAAAACGCTGCTATAGCAACCACTAATTCAGAATAACCCTAACACTTAAAGTACATGTATACGATGGTACTGCTAGCAACCATCTGAAAGAAAAACTATAAAGACGCATCTAGTCCATAATTTCAGACAACCTGCAGTCATATCATGACAAAATCACATGCATATTAGGATACAAAGTATGCTGGAAACGCTATATCATCGTACAATGTGAATATAAACATCCTCTCTGAACAATAATAAAATTCTATACACTAAGGGTAAGAACACGGTGAAGGCTTATTGCTGACACTTACCACTCGGCTTACAACTACAAGGTGGCTGCTATTTAGAATAGCTACTCACTATGGTAAACAGCTCCTACAATTTACTGCCCACTAACACTGACACTAATAATTATGCCAGAAGGGGCTGAGTCCCCTTAGTGCAGTGCAGTAACGAGGTGAGGCATAAGTCTGTTTTCGGATCAACTGTTTTCTGATCATATGTTCTTACCCATATGTAGGCCTACAACTAATACTACAATTCAATCCCATTTCATCACGTTCAGTCCATAATTCATATAGTATTTTTGTTTGTTATTTGATACGAAAACAGACTAATTCCTCACCTTGTTGTTGTACGCCGAGTGATAAGTGTCAGCAATAAGCCTTCACCGTGCTCTTATACCCTAATATACCCTAAGCGTATGTTTCTATACACGCAATCTATAAACGTAAGAATTCACCACTTCAGAATTCAAGAATTTAAGCGTAAGAATAAAAATAAAATTGAATGTGAATTCATAGAGAAAATATATTCAAAATAAAATAATATTTACATAGTATCTTTATGAAAAAGTTCTTTGGGATCTAGTTCTTTGAAATATCAATATCTGCAAGCTGTAACATTGGCTGTGGTATGTGTTGTATGCTTAAAATAGAGGAAAAGCGTCATGTAAACCGTACTAAACTATCTACAGTGTAATATACTGTAAATGGACGAACGTTATTAACGATAGTTGTCCAGACAAAACTAAGTATAAGACGCCATCTTGCGACCACCCAAGGAAGTGGCCGAGCTTTTCATATTTTGAAATTTATTATATCTATACATTTTTCGTGCAATTTGACGTGTTATATTTTCTAGTTTTAAAACACCTCGCATAATACAAGTTATTGATTATCAATATGTCAGAATTAACAAGTCACTTGTACCCTTCAGCTTCGTTGCTTCCCAAAATCGAAGCGGCATCCCCATGGCATGTTTCCCTGTACGAAATCAATACCAATCAGACGTTCAACAACTACATGCAGTTCAACGAATCACCCAAAAGGAATATATTCTAATAAAGCCAAGACTTCGCAGAAATGCCAAAACAATAGCCTGCGGTTCGATATGTGCGTCAAAACAAGTTGAACGGCCACTAATTAATTAAAACGACCCTCGTTATTAAGCATGATCATGTCAGAAATTAGCCGAATTGCTCTATTCCAATACCATTTCTCGACTTGTATCAATTATATTCTTATTAATTAATGAGTTTATGCTTCCCACGTCATCCTTGCCCTTTAAGGATTATAGGACATGCTATATTTGTGCATGAATTTTGTAAGGCTTTCGCAAAAGCTTCTTGCTATAATACTGAGAGGTTTCTAATTCACACAAACACGCCATGCATATTTGATCTTTACCAAGTAGGTTATAAATTATGTAGAAAACCAAATTATGATGCTAGAAGGTGACCGAATTAAACTGGACCGTCGACGCTTCTCGAATTTTGTTTTGTCCTGACAAATAAGCCTAACCTAATAAGGGAAAACATGTACATGCCTACCTAAAACCCGGCCGCCATTCAGTTAAAAGTTAAAACTGGTCCAGTGCAAATCGACTGTGCCAGTTTACGTAATTAATAATTGCGGATATGGTTAACGGAAAATCGTTTTTTTTTTACATTCCTGAAGACCCTACAGCTAAAGTATTCGAAAGTAGCGGTTTGTTTGTTTGTGGATTTTTAACGTTGGCCTATTTCTTCACACGAGGGCTAAACACCAACGCCAGGGGATGTTCCAGCGTCACCTACCTGAGAGTTGAGCCTACGAAGGGGGACTTCCACCCCCAAGAGGGATCTTTAACGTGCAGAGATCAAACGGGATCTACACGGGACCTCGGTTTAAACTCTCATCGGAAAGTGCCGCCACTTAGAGAATTTTGCACATCCTCAAAATTCTCACTGACCTCGATCGGGGAGCGAACCCCGCTGGTTAGGAACGAGTAAAACAGCGGTAAATTATGCACTTCAACTATTGTCTAATGAATAACCAATGAATTTTATTCATTGAATGTTTGTACTGGGATTTCATCGAAATGTGTGCCCTAAGTATTTGCGGCGCTAGCAAACCTTATTACTACGTGTAATTTGAACAATCGAACTAATTTTCAATGTGATACCTTAATACATGTTAATTAGCAGGAGGGTAAACCAAAATGCACAAACCAATATACTTAAAAACAGTATATGTTACCGTTATACTGGACACTTCATCAATGGGTTTGCTCTCGACATTCCGCAATCATGAGCGAAAATCTTGTGACTGCACTTCCTTATTTCCAGTTTAATCCCCATTACCACTACGTTGACGCGTCATTTTCGTATTGCAACGCAAGTTTAATCTCTGACGCAACAATCTGTAGTACATTCTCTATAGCTCTGTTTTGCCTAGCTTTCTATCCCTTATGTATAAAACCAATCTAGCGTGACGTCTTCTCGCTAAAGCCTGGTTTGGTGACATCATCCGTGAGGCTCGATGTTTGGGGGGTCACTCGTTGGGCTTAGCGAAGTATCATCTAGAGTGGGCAAACGTGAGCGAGAGATAATGGCTGAGATAATGAGTATTTTCAAGGAGGCCTTGGGGTGTTGAAATTCGCCTCCAAAAACCAACCAGGGATTTACTCGATGGCTGACAAGCATTTGCTTCCTAATGCAAATATTGGATTGGCAATAGGAGATTTGCGAGCCTAGCCCTTGAATGAAATTCAACGCTGAAAGCATGACGACGTGCACGTAAGCCCACTTTTTAAGTGGATTATCCAAGGATAAAAAACAGCAAATGAAATTTAAATCGTCTTTTTTTAAATGCGAAGATTAAGAGTTTCGATGAGTTTGAACAAACGCGCGACGGCGACAACACTTTTAAAGGTATATATAGTGTTCAGATTTTGAAGAAATAAAACGAACTTTTCGCAATAAAACCTGGCTGATGGAACACTTTGTCCACTTTCTCTATTCTAAATCCCGTCTTTATTTTAAATTGCCTCGACATTGTTTTCGACTAGATCAGAAATAAAAACTGGATAGCTATAGAAATAGGTCTTATACACTGTGCATACAAGTACAAATCCAAATGGGGATATGACGATTGCTCCAAACTTTTGCTTTTATAAACAATTAACTTTAAATTAAACTCAATAGGGGTGGGTATTCTAATAGAAACTTCACGAATCGTACTTTCGCATTCGTAAAGTCACATGCGCAAAATCGACCCGCTAATTGCCTTTTTGGCAAATTCACGCGAGGTTTTCGCTGTTCATAAATAAATTAATTCCTTCCTTTTGCACACGTAACTTTCCGACTGCCGAATTGCGATTTGTAAAACATATGTCTGAGTATCATCTAATAATGGATGAGCAAAGGAGTTGCATGAATGCAATTCTGCGAATTATGAAACAAAATCCAGTATAGTCGAAATAATTACCATCTCTTTTGAGCATATGACTTCCTTTCAAGACGAGAAATTTGTTTAAAAAAATCATGTTTATTTTTAATAAAAAATATCAGTATATTTAAAATATTTCAACAGCATCCCTCGTTCGAAGAATTTAGAAAAAACAACACATTTTAAGGTGGTGTTAAAATGATTACTGTCATGACTAGTAATAATGTTGGCAAAAGTGATTACCTCTTGCCAAAACATGGGCAATCACCGATAACAACCCAGTCTTGCGGGGTTGCCTATTGAGGGCGCGTTGCCCTCGTTTTGCCTGCATCGTAAAACATTGACGTCATCGCAACTGGGACACGCATGTGTAATAAAAAAAAACAAAAAAAAACACAGCCTACAATTCACTATATATATCTATACTGTTGACTCGTATGAAGTCTCTTTCTCTTTTTTCTCCCCAAATTTTTATTATACCACGACGTCAGACTGACTATCTTCATACTGTACATGTATGTGGAAATGGATTGAAACGTGACGATCTAGATTCAAACGTCATGGCGCCACATTTATACAACGGGGAAACTAAATTAACTTCAGTGACAATGCAATTTCCGGTGTACGTTTGGACCGCGTACATGTTTATGTGTGCGCGCTTGTCGAATATTTTGATAAATTGTTAATACATGTTTCCTAATTTCTTCGACAATCAGATCGAAGCTTAGCAAAGAAATACAAAATCTTGCATTTTTTCCTTTCTGTTGTATTAGTTCTATACATGCATTTTTCAACGGCAAGTAAACCTAACGCAAACTTTCGGAACGTTCCGCATAAAATGCATGTACAGTATATTTGTGCTGAGTGTCATCATACGCGTATAGGGCCATTTTGTAAACAATCTATTAAATAAAATTGATCACCGTAATGAGGTAATATGTTTGATATTGCAAGGTTCTGTTAAATAAATGGCAGGTAAATTTTTGAAATTTTTTGAAATTTAATCGAACTGTTGTAAATATGTATTAAAGTGCATGGTTATTTAGATCCAATAGCATTAAATTAAGATTTCTACTGTACTAATTAAATATAGTTCTGAACAAAACCATTTGCTGCGGCGTACGTTTCCTTTTCGTAGGCAAATGGTTAAATCCACGTGGCAAAAACTGAGTAAATTTTAAAATGTCCTTTATATATTTAAACTGTTTCCATTCAATTCAATACAAAAGTTTTTCTAAATTTTATTTCATATCAAATGTCGAAATACTTACATGTTTTAAATAAAGTTATTTTAAATAAGGGGTTATTCAAAAATGACGTCCTCATGTAGGGGGTGGGGTTGATAGGTTGAGTCACGGATACAATTTGGACAAGGGGAGGGAGGGGGTATGACCAATTCGGACGTCCACTTGATAGAAAAAATGCCAAATAAAATCAGTTCCCAAAATAAATGGGAAATTGAGCGCAACATCGCATAGGTGGGTCAGTAAACAGGGTACCTCCAGTCCTGGAAAACCTGGAAAAGTCAGAACTTAAAAGCTCAGAGTCTATTTGCAAACTTTTCGATTTCCCCAGTACAAATTTGCAAACTTTTCCTTTTTAGCGAGCATAAACTTGCCAAATTTTCTACCTGTTTTGATGTCATCTTTTACAAATTTTATCACGTTTTCCCCGAGAACAAATCTTCAAATGTTTCAACAGATTCCGAGGGGAAATTTTCCAAATTTCCAATAGATTCTGAGGAATTGGCAAAATTCTCAACCTTTTCAGAGTACAAAATTAACGTTTTCCTAGTACAAATTTGCAAAACCTTCAAAATTTTCCGAATACAATTTTTTTTAAACTTCGGACGTCCAAATGGGGCGAGGGTGGGGGCCTGATTGACCGGACACAATGTGGACAGGGGGTAGGAGTGAGCCCATTGTTGGGCAAATTTTGTGGACGTACATTCTGAATGGCCCCTAAGAGTTTCCATTGACGAAATTCCGACCAAGTTCATGAGTGGTTTAAGTTTGGGAACTAGCAAACCACGCAACATTGCCTGAAGGCAGAAATTTGAACATCAGCAGCATATTCAATTCGCCTAAAACCGTCATGAAAGTACAGTATCTAATAAACCATCTAAAGAAGCGAGTGGACTGTTAATTAAGTCGTACCCTTCCCACAACCTGCAAAACCTAGCCTGTTAGCCCAAAGGCCCAACTAACGAACCCCATTCAAGTCTAGGCTGACCAGTGTCCAGCTTTTCAAATAGACAGAGTGGACCAGGACAATACACCGAAATAAACCAACAGAATGATCAAATTAATCGCGATTCGATTTATCGTTCTCAATTGGAGCAGGTTTTATTTTTATTGCATTAGGCGCCATCACCAAGAGTTAATCAACTGTTTAGCATGCTTTTTTTGAGTTGCACAATGGCATTTAGTGAAAACACCCACGTGCATATTTCTTCAATCCTTGACTAAAAATATTGGTCACGCTCAATTGCTCCAATCTAACGAGCTTTACCGGCTTTACCTATAGCTCCGGCATGAGAGAGCAATTTTATCTTGGCAATCTTTAATTAATGAGCGTTGTCAAATTGAATTACGATTAGGAGTGTTAGCAGTGAAAGTGCAACCATTTAACACGAAATCTTGTGGGGAGAAAGTAAATCAAGAAGAAAATTGACAAAGGCGTGAATCGCTGCCTGACTGAGCAACACACGGTCTGTGTACATAACAGCTTTAGCGAACATTAATTTTAAAGTAGAATTAAAGCAATCGAATTTCCAATTTACTGCAACAAACCTTTAGCAGAGGAGAAATTGGAATGAAATTGTGGTTTTTCTAGGAAACAGCTTAAAACGGCATGCTTATACAATGCAGGCAGTAAAAACTATTTCGTTATTTTGTCGATGTTTACCAAATCGTTTACATCGTTCTCGTTGAGAAAATGAACATTGCTGCTTCGAATTATCGACTAAACAATTTTAATTGCGACGTTTAACCCTACATTTGGGTTTTTTTCAAACTACTCTCGCTGCAACCAAGTAGATAACTCTCCTTGCAGATAATTTCATGTGTGACGTTACTTGTATTGCCCGTAGAAGCACATATTTTCCACAGGTGGAGGACATGCTTCAGGAAATACAGATAACGTCACGCATGCAGCAGAGTAGCTTGAAAAAGCCCAACTTAATCCTTCATTTAGCCTGCTATACATGAAGCTGTCAAGTCACAAAAACTAACAAACAGATAAATAAGACTAATTTTGAAAATAAAAATGCAGAATACAATTCAGATAAATAGTTCATTTTGGGTCAAACGTGCTGAAGGAATTAGGCAGAGCTTGTTCATGTATTTGTTCATTTAAAATGCTTTGGTAATATATTGAATAGGTCTGAGAACATAAATATTTTTTCTGGACAAATGTAGTTTTGTTTATACAGCATTCAATCATAGCTCCACGTGAACATCTAAATGAATTTCGATAACAATTATACAGTATATAAATTAGACCTCTAAGCCAGGAACAATTTTAATGTTCCATGTTCTTCATAAAATTATCTAAATGAACCATTACAAATGCATCCATTAATCTGTAAGACAAATTATTTTTAGTAAAATGAGCAATAAATTATACATCCACAGTATATGCGCTATATACAATACTGTATATTGAAATTAAGAAATTGCAACAGCGGAGTCAATTCGCAGTGACGTACGCGGAACGACTTCCGTTATTCAATTAACAAATTAAAATGTCAAATGCGATAGCTTTTTAGTCGCGCATGGAATCGATAACATAATTGGTCATTCGTCATAATAAAAATCTTATAGTACATTTCACTAAAATTGCCTTTTCATTGTTATATTGAGTGATCCCGATGTAGTATGGCCACGTAGTCTTAGCAATGCTTTGCATGAATACTGTATTACGACCTTATTACGAACTGTCGTTTATATGCACTGTATCAAACATGATATATAACTCGTAAACTCAATGACATAGAGCATTAACTGAAAGGACGCAGAAAAAACACATTCACTGTTTGCCTAATTTTAGCATTGCAAATTATATCCAGTTTTTATTCTGAAACTATGAACACTTCGTTATATTAAAAATCCTTCATTTATCCTTTTTACGAGTTTTATGGATATGGCCATGCATCCTGTTAGAAATTTATGTGTAAGCTTCGTAGAAATACACGTAGAGTATAAGATTTATTGCAGGTCTATACACGAAGTCTAATAAAAAAAATACTACATGTCGTTTAAATGAGAATTTGTGCATAAACTTACACCCCCCCCCCTTTAGTCGACGTCATTTGCAAACGTAAACGCACTTTGGGTTAACGCGTTGTTTTGTACGAATTTAACTTTTATTAAGAATGCGTATACATGTACATGATTTACACCGTTATTTAAATTAAGACTAGCTTGATATCACATGCGTCATTCAACCAACGAATATACATTATACTTGACAGCAGCTACAGTATATTTTCCTTTTTCATAGCACAATAAATGAACATTAAAATTGAATTATAACATGCAAAATCAAAAACCATGACGGTTATCATTAAATATGTAGCGAGGCTTTAATTTTCATTTAACCTTTAATTAACCCCGTTTATGCTAAACATAACATTCCTGTAATATTAGATCCACCATCTGAAATTGTCGCAATTCCCGGAAACGACCTGCAATACACTCGTATACAGAGATTAAAATTCAACAAATGTGCTTTTATTGCGAAAATGACGAATTACTACAGAACATTTGTTTGCACTCTCTCATTTATGCGATTGTGTGCCGACAAATACACTGATTGCATATAATTAATTATCTCATTTACATCAATATTTGAAAAGTTTGTTCGGGAGGAAAGACAAGAGGGGGAATATAATGTACCTCAACCGATGATTATACAAGTATAAACATGGAGTTATGATTTTCTGCTCTTGTATGCAAAGAGGTGTATCTGTAGCCTACTTAAACGGGGAATTACATGCATCTTATTAAATATTCAGCGTTATTGAGATACTCAGAACTGATGTAGTTCTGGTGATCAAGCAGCAATTTCGAAATTGCTTTTCACTTTTACTCACAATAAGCTGGTTTAGGTAAGTTTCTGAAACATAACCTGGTAGGGAATATAAAGAATAACTAACATAATTAGCGCGTTACATTTGCATAGCTAAGAGGAGAGAAAACATTGAACGTTAATACTATAAAACGCCAATGTAAACAGAAGCCCGAATAGCGCTTCAATAGCTAGTTAAATATACACTTATAACCAGATAATGTTTATAGAGTTAAAGTAAATGGCAAACACCAATGACGCATACTTGTATACTGCATTACGAATTAAAAGAGATCTTAATATTCTATATGTACAGTAGCTATCTTGATGAAAAGTGTGACAAAGAACGATACCACATGCCATTGTATGAAAGTTTAACAACTGTCAATGCTGGTATATGTTATCCTAACATGCAAGTCCCAATGAACAACTTACAGTATACAGGCTGAGTGTTCTCAAAGGAAACGAGCGAATAGGCTATCTCGTCCAGCATCGCCAGTACAGCAAATATGGTTAGAAACCATAATTTTACATTGTTTTATGGACATGGATTGTTTTGACTTGCCAGCAACTTAGAAACCCTATGCCAGGACGTCGAAGGTTACCCAATTTTATGCTCTTAAATTATGACTTCAATCCATATTTTCTTAACCTTCAATATTGTACAAGGTATTTGCAAGCTTTCGTTGACAAGATTCAGCCGGCGTTTTCCAAATTCCCACATTTTCTAGTTTATTAAAATCACATTTAAATTTGCACCTCCAATCTGTTCATCTTATACAAATTTCGTTATTTTATAGTGCTGTACAGGCAGTACAGCCAATAATTCCTTGAAAAAGTTAAATTTATTGGTGAAATATGAAAATTTAAACAGTTCTCATTCATTTTAAGTATTACTGCGAAAAACCTATCAGAATTAACTTAGATTTTTTAATTCTGCAAATTGATGATTCCGAACGTCTTAGTAGGAGCCGCATAGGTGTTTTATGACACAGGTGTTTAATGCTTTTTGGTGCAATTTATTATAAGAAGCTAGTCCTGATCCTAGACAATATATTTTCATTATGTACATGCATCACTCGGAAACTAGAAATTTCATTGTGTGCCACCTACAAGGGCAGGCGATATTAAACAGAGAACGCTGGCTATTCAAGAACGACAACAAAAACAGATCATTGCTTTCATGTCGTAGGAAAAAAGAAGCTGATCTAAAGACATCGAAAGCTAAGCCTTCTAGTACGAAGGACGGAGGTCGGTATACTCTGAGGTTGAATGTTTTTCATCTGTCGCTCAAATTGGTTGTGCCCTCACGCCTCAACACACTTTTGCATAGCGGTGATGTCTTGCGATAAAAATGGATTCCAACTCAATCTAAGAACGAAAAAGTATAGGTTTTGGGATGGAAGGGGGGAAACCCGAGCACAGTAATTGCTTTTTCTAAGAACCTCGCGTCTTTACACTGCATTTTTAAATTCACGAAATAAGTCATTTCTATAATGAGGCTGAGGATCTCATACCATTTCAAAAATAATCTGCAATCAGATTAGCTGCATTTGCAATTTCCAAATTGATTTCAACATCTTTTTTCTCATCTAACCTGTCGATCAAGTTTAGCTCACCGAGGTGGTTTTTTTATCATTATCAGATATGTTTATTTGCAAATACAGATTGCTCTATAAGTTTATATTTCCAACCAACTACGAGCGTATATACTGTACATAAAATTTAGTCAAAATTCGAATAATTTGAAATGTGTTGCCAATCATACACAGTACATAAACCTCCGAGGGAGTTTTATTGCACTTTATCTTTATTCAAATCAGAATAAAATACAGGGTTGGCTCACAAGGACATTGTCAACGATATAAGATATTTAAATTATAATAGAATACAGGTATGTAATGCATTCTAATGTAGCATAACGGTTATGTTTTAAAAGATTCCATCGATAACTCATGTGACATAAGTACGTGTTCTTTCTATTTCGGTTAGTATCAGAAGACGAATAGAATCGATTATTTTTCCGAACCAAATGACAAAAAAGCAAGCTAACATTTTAATCCATTCATGATGTCAAATGCCTTCCAGTATCGTAACAACAAAAATGCGGAAAGTTTTTCACTCGAAAAACTAACTGGATAATTACGGTTAAATGAATGTAGCTAAAATCAACATTCTAGTTCATGGAATATCAACAATGTGGACATATCATATAGTAGAAATAATATAGATAAATATACATTAAAAACTAAGTACGTTAAATTTGTATCCTAGATATTACTGAATTTTAGCACAATGTTTTTTAATGTTTGAAGATTCCATAGGCCAAAGAATTTGTAATACTGTAGTTTTGGTTCGAAATGAGAGTAGCCGGAAAAACAGCAAGATAAATGCGCTTTATGCGACAATTACAGTTGCCTGAAGAATCCATCTTCATGAATCAAAAAAGCCGGAAGGAAATTTCACTTACATGAGTTTTATTTTAAACTGCAGACGGCTGGTATATCAGACTACCTTATTATAGCATTTACCAAATATCCTTGTCTGGAAAACATGCTGATATTATAATTTCAGTCTGATAGGTCTGCTGACTTTGTCTGCATGCCTTCAGCGCAGCGAACAAGAAAATGTAACTATCCCATTTTAATAAGAAAATATTTTACTTACGAAAAATGCCTAAAGGCATCTATAATGACGATACTATTGTAAACTTTCGGGAGAACACAGGAAGAATAAAAAGGAATGAAAAGCAAGATTGGCAATGTTTCTCGAAGCTTTTGTACATTCGTAGCAATACAGTCTACGGTACACAAATACAAGCCAAATGCTCGTTGGAAAGAACATTAATAATGAAGCTATATCCATTTGAAGTTTATACAACACAATAACTGGTTGCATATACTTTTTGAATAGAAAAATGATCAGATTGGGGAAGTTTCCTACTTAAGGCAACGAGTGCACTTTCGATTCAAATCCCATCTACGTACTTAAGGGTATAGGTAGCCTAATTCCAAATAATCCGAAACGGAACATCTACTTTCAATTATCCGATGTAATGGTAGCCAAGAGGATGCTGGAGTTGGGCATTTTATTGCATGCAAATATGGATCGTTTCATAATTAAGTATTACTGCTAAACAAAGTAGCGGATTGGCTTCCGGTTTTTTCCAAATGCTATTACAAACTCATTGTATTTAATGCTCTTAGCAGTAAATATTTAAGCTGCTCACAGGTCTCCTATTTACGTAGTCTTAGAACAAAAGTGTCCATAGATCGAGATGCACAATTGAACACGAGAGCATCCGTTGCGACGCGAGGATTGGCGCTGAAGAAAATGAAGCATTTTTCAGTACTTTCGCCATTGTTTTAAAATTGCTTTTTTGTCCCTTGGTATGGATTCTATGTGTAAGATTTGTACGGGATTGAAAGAAGCCATCCAATTACACGTATTAACGCCTGGCTGTAACACAAATAGAATGGACAGGCTGCAAGAAACATATCAAGTTTATAATGCGTCTATGGCAATAAATGCAAAAAACAGTTCCAGATGCTGAGCTCATTAGAGAAACCAAAGTTAAGAAGTTCTCAAGTGGGTTTTACAGAAAACTGCATTTATCACAGTAATCCAGTTAAATCAATGAGGACATAAAAGTTTGCAAAACTGTTGTGGGGGAACACATTCTAGACGTAATTATTATCCAAGCCAAACAGTTTCGCACCATGTGGTGGTTAATTTAAACTCACACTAAGAAGCCATTGAGAGTAATGGCATGTTATCCGCACTTGGCAATAATGGAAGCGCAACGAAGTACAGTACAAACACACATATATATATATATATTTTACGTTCTTGAACATTATTTTCTTTTTCCAAACAGAAGATAAACCCAGTAACTGCGAAACATTACCAAATGTATTATATTTCGCCCAGCAGTATAATATTTGCTTGAAAATATACAATTGCCACTAAAACTGAAGAATTTACAATTTGAACGCATAGAATAAAAATATGGAAAGCAGCTCAAACGCCAGGGAATAAAATTCAAGCGTGTCATTAACATTGCTCGCGAATAACTTAAGTTTTTTAGATTAATGTTCAAACGTCTAGGTTTGTAATTTGTAAAATGATAAAAGTAAACGTACATGTGTTTGTTTTGCTTTATCAACTATATATGTTTGTCGTAAAGTATTTTGTATTTCTTAACTTTTTACAGGTAATATTTTTATAGTTTAAGTTCACATAATATAACAGTGGCTTCAGTTTTAAATCGCCTCCAACTCAATTTTCAAGACTCGTCGTTTAAGGAGATGAACTGAGCTTGTCATCGTTTTAGACAAGCAAAGACATTTTGTTGCGGTCTCACTAGATGCATAATTAGTTTAAGAAAAATGAAAAACACTAATTGTATAAACTCTTCAAGTTTCGGTCTCCCGGAGCTACAGAGCGACTAAATTGAAGATCTTGTTAGACCACGATGCAGTTGAAATTAAGGAACAAAGTAACAATGTCTATAAGACTCTACGCCGTTAAAAATTGCTTAATAAACTAAGATGCGTTCTCGGAAACTACATTTATGTATTATAAGTTGTGCGCCGGCATTGAATAATTAGGTAAGCTACATTTGTACATTACGTGTACGGAGACTGTACACTGGCTGACATTGTACAACGACCTTAATTCTGCTTTTGTGCCACGCTAAATTTAATGAGCTAAACGTAATTTCGAAACAGTTTCACCATGAATAAGGCAAGTTATACAGTACAGTCACTAATAAACGTATGCATATAGGAATGAACAGATGATATCGTACTTGTTGGCGTGGGGACGTCACGTGTCTGCCCAGGCGGAGGTAGACAACCGGCCAGGTGCGTGATGACGCACC
>JAQGAO010003322.1:0-17256 GCA_034697705.1 Ommatoiulus sabulosus | reverse complement strand
AGTACTTGCAACTCCTCTCGCATGGCCTTCTTCCATTCCTGTGCATCGGGTGCCTTCAGGGCCTCGTTGTAGGTCCTAGGGTCAAACTCGACCAAGTTGACCGACGGCACCCTGTCATAGTCCGAGTCAGATACCTCGTCGTCCAGTCTCGCCGCAGACTCGTAGCGGTCACTCTCCATCTCAAGGGGGTTGATGGGGTCAGTATCTGTTTTGTCGGAGTATGTTAGGGACTAGTTTGACTACCCCTTCTAGTCGATTCTTCGGGGAAAAGTCAAAGTCAGTCTGCGAGTATGGCAGCTGGTGTTGCTCGCAGTGTTCCTTAATCTAGGTAAACGACTTAGACCGCTTGCCATCGTGGTTGTAGTAAACGTCTGTATGCAGGCTTATCTTCCTCGGGACAAGCATCCTCCGCCATCGCGAGTGTCGCATAGTGGCTTGCAAGTATCTGTCCTTTGGGGACGGCTTAAGTGGGACAACGTCCCGACCACCCACTGTCAAGGGCTCAATCGATTCCTCTGAATCGCTGCGACAAAACTCCACGTACCTATCTCGATCTGACCCGGCGATATGTTCCTCATCCTCCTGGATTTGTTACGTTTAACGCATACGTTGCTGGGCCGGTACCCAAAAACGATATCCCCGGGTCGCACTGGAGTTTCCTGTCAGGATTTTCTTCACAGCAGTGTCGTCTAGTTTGTTCCTTCGAAATTCCTTTGGTACGAACAAGTGGACCTTGCCGCCTATCCGGCGAAGATACACAAGGTTCATAGAGTATCCACGCATCCGCTCAAAGGGCGTTTTGTACCCCAAGATCTTCTGAGGAATCCAATTCTTGAGGTACATGTATGTCATCAAGAATTCTGCACAAAAGGTCTTAGCCAAACCTGTGTCTTTGCGTATGACACAGATCACCTTGAGAGCGCTCCGGTTGAACCTCTCTGCGATTCCGTTCTGGTAAGGGGAGTACACGTTGGTCGTGACGTGCACTATTCCTTTCCACTCATAGAACGTTTCCGAAGTTTGTGAGCAGAATTCCCCTCCGTTGTCCGTCTTTTTCCTCTTGACTTTGCGGCCTATCTGTCGCTCCATCCGCTGGATGTACACCTGAATGTGCTCCAAGGCTTGATCCTTGGTTTTGAGCGGGTAGGCTGTACACCAGCGGGTATAGTCGTCCACTATGACCAAAAACGTATCTAAAGCCCGAGCTGGATGCTACGGGAGATGGTCCCCATACATCTGCATGTATAAGTTTAAGTGAGGCCTTAGTCGTCACCTGGTCATAGATAGTCGTCGATGGTCGATTGGCCTTACACAAGCGGCAAGTGTCACACGGCCTCACTTGTTCAGTGATGAATGCCATGCCTCGTACAGCATTACCCTTGGACATCTTCTTGATAGTGTCCTGGCTCGTGTGCGCTAGACGCTGATGCCAGCGTTTCAAGTCAAGGAAATTCCTTGGCCATTCCTTGGCAACGTAGCCCTGCTTGTGTTCGTTGGGCTGCTTTTTGCGGTGAGTCCTTCTCTTCGGGGTTCCCTGCTCCTTTGGGTCTTGCATCCCCCTAGGATGTCGAAAACGTTTGAGAGACTGGAGCTCCAGGTGACCTGGCTTCAATCAGGGGACTACTGGGACAGTCCTTCTGCCAGTGTCCGTGCCCACCGCAACGAAAGCAAGTGGCATTGGCTGGCTTCTCCTTCGAAGCCTGACGTCGAGTAGGAGCCTTCTTACTCCTCGATTGTAAGGTCCTGTCATTCCCCTTTAGGTCGGATGTCGCTGACCGCCTTGGTCTCCAAACCATGGGCAAAGCACACACTCCATGCCTCCGCAATCAAGGCGACCTTTACCTTGCTGGGGGTGAAGTTCTCATCCAGTTAAGCATTGATGAGTTTAATTTAGAGGGCAAAACTCAGTGGTAAGCCCCTTATCAACTGGAAGGATGAGTGCTACTTCAAAGGCGCGCCTTCAAGACTTGTAATTCGTCTCGTCGAGGAGGATAATTGATACTTTCTCCCCTGAGGAAAAAGATACGGTGTAGCGATCTTGCTCTATAACTAATACCGAACCGAAAACTGGAAACAGTTTAGCATTGAATTAATTTTGATAACCTGGAAAGATTGCTACCTGAAAGCTTAAATAAAATTGATTAAGGTAATGACAAAGCAAACAAAAACAATGGCAACAACTTACTGGTAATAAGCAATGCATTTAAGTACACTCATGCACTGTAACTAGACGTTCACACTGCAAGAACCAGCATACAAGTCTGTATGTGTCTAATCAATGAACTCAAGGTTGGCACCAAAAATCTGCATATGTTGATAAACCTTTTTGCAAACTCTCTGGACACGGGTTGTATTCAGTAACCATTCAATGATCCATCAATAAAAATGGACCAATTAACTTTCCTACAATAATACCAGCCCAAACATTTATGGGTAGAGGTCGTTGGCACACAACTTTCCTTAACCATCGTGGATTTTCGATGGAGCTGTGGTGTCAAAGTTGCCACTTGGTGGCGTGTTGGCGCCGTGACCCAAGGTCACACCAGGTTACAAAATAAACAGGCAGTTCGCCCATGACCTGTGAGCTGACCAGTTGTATCCTGACATTATTATTCGGCCACTACAATGGTGACAAGGATGGTCGTTTTGCTTGTTTTGTACGGCTATTTTGGGACTGATGTTTTCCCATTTTGGATTGGATTTTCGCCGTTTTCTCCTCATTTTTTTAATAGATGCGCATGCTTTGCTGCAGCGCGAACGTGCATTGAGGGGAAACTTTTAGACTTTTTTTCGGAATTTTTTTTTGTGCAATTGTTGGCCCTTTGTGTGCTGCCAATTTTTCAACGAGGTCGTAGTTACATTAGACGGTATGGACAGGGTCGTTCTCGTTGTCGAGGAACGTCAAGCAGGGGCCGGACCATGCAAGCAGATTCGGTGAATGGCTGCTTTCGATGAGGACGGCCAGGTCACAGAACAAAGGATTGCAGTCTGGCCAAGGATACAGTGTGTCGCAACTGTGGCAAGCTTAAGCATCTTGCTTGCGTTTGTCAAGGGAAGCCATCACAAAGCCCCAGTCGGGGTGGAAAGCGTGGCAGACCTCAGAAGCAAGTCCGCTATGTAGATGACGATGGCGGCGCAGTGTCGGCTCGGATGAGTATTCTTGGTGTATCAACCCTACTGCAGGGAACGCTGATACCATTCATGTAAGGCCCCACAGCGTATGGTTGAGCATGGTCATGGATTCTGGTGTTAATGTGAATATCATTTAATCAATCTGTGTGGGATCGCCTAAAGAATCGGAAGGCTCTTGTACTGAAACCCCTAAAGCGAGGGTTGTTTCCATATGCTGTAGGCAAGCCTCTTGAAGCCCTAGGCCGGTTTCGGACCGTCATCGCACGGAAAGGCATTGAAATAGACGGATTGCGTCGTTGCGCCTGATGGTGAAATCCCATTTCTAGGCCGCAGGACTTTAAAGCTGTTGGGAATCCTAACGATCGCTACGGACAACGTCGCTACAATACAAGAGGACCCAGAACTTGAGAAGTTGCTAGGATTAAAGCTCGAGAAACTAGGAGCCCTTATTAGGAGGCATCGTAACTTTTCCCATGGCCTTGGAATGCTCAAGGATTTTGAACTTATACTTTTCGTGGATCCGGAAGTAAAACCAGTGGCGCAATCGTTATGGCGGATTCCATTTCACGTCAGAAAGCTCGTCGATAAAGAGTTGGATGATATGCTGGCCCAGGATTTCATCGAACCGGTTACCGGACCTACAGAATGGGTACCAGTCATGGTACCTGTCCGGAAACCTGATAGCAGCATCCGTATCTGTTTGAATGCCCGGGAAGTGATTAAAGCCGTAAAGATATGTTACTACCTGACTCCCACGATAGAGGAATTCGTTGACGAAATCAACGGAGCAGCAGTCCTCACCAAATTGGACTACAAATGAGGATATCTCCAGATCCCATTGAAAGAGGAGTCACGGAAATACACTACCTTTGATACGCACCGTGGGGTGTTCCGGTACAAGAGACTGTTCCTTGGTATTAAATCGGCACCCGAAGAGTACCAAAGGATTATGCATGAGCTCCTAGCTAGATGTAAGGGTTCCAACAACAGCCTGGATAACATCATTGTATATGGGTGCTACATACCTTAGCATGACCGGCGGCTGGCGAAGGTTTTTGAGGGGTTGGAGAAGCATGGAATCACGCTGAAATTGAAGAAATGCGAATTTGGCCTGGATCGACTGGTCTTTCTTGGCCACGTATTTTAAAGAGACAAAATTTCGGTGACTGATCAAAAGGTTCGAGCGGTGAGGGAAGCCTTAGCTCCGAAGACTGCAATGGAGGTACGGAGTTTTCTGGGCCTTGTCAACTTCTGCGCTAGATTCATCCTCAACTTTTCGACTATTGCGGAACCACTATGCCTACTTGCAAGAAAAGATAGTTTGTGGAATTAGGGAGCGCAGCAACAGGCAGCATTTGTTTATTTGAAGGAATTATTGTCCACAACAGACATGCTGGCATCTTTCCAGAGGGATGCTAGAACAAGGCTCGTGGTGGACGCATCATCCATTGGTTTGTCCGGAGTATTGCTGTCGAAGCAAACATCCAGCAAGTGGCGTCCAATTGCATATGCTAGTCGCTCGCTGTCCAGTGTGGAACGACGTTACTCCCAGACGGATAAGAAAGCATCGGCAGTTGTCTTGGGATGTGAGAAGTTCCGCATGTACGTGATTGGGATTGAGTTTGAGCTGATCACCGACCATAAGGCTCTGGAAACCATCTACGGTGTTCGTACAAAGCCTTCTGCGAGGATTGAACGTTGGGTCCTGCAGCGGCAACCCTATAAGTTTTCTGTTCATCACTGCCCAGGATCCCAGAACATCGCAGATGCCCTCTCACAACTGTTACCTTCTGAAGAAGGGAAGCAGATGGCAGCGGAGTTTAATGAGCAGCACATCTACTTTGTGCCACAGCATGTGGCACCCTGGGCAATTAGTTTGGACAAAATTGCCAAGGCTACCAGTGAGAATCCTGTGCTGCAAGAACTAAAGGATGTTCTTAGAACAGGACTGGACTTTCCTGCCAAATGGAAACGTTTTGAACATGTCCGACTGGAGCTGGCTGTCAAGCAAGGGATACTTTTGCGAGGTCATCGGATTCTTATCCCACGGATCCTACACAGCAAAATTCTCCAGCTGGCACATTAAGGACATGAAAGAATGGTCCGGACGAAACAGATTGAGGACTAAGGTTTGGTGGCCTAGCCTCGACAAAGAGGTGGAGGTAATGATCCAAGGTTGCCGAGCCTGTCAGCTAAGTGGGCGCTCCTAACGATCGGAACCAATTGTCAACACACTACTGCCAACCGGGCCATGGGAAATGTTGGCAATTGACTTGTTCAGCCCTTTCAAAGATGGCAGTTTCCTAGTAGTTCTAAAGGACTACTTCTCCAGGTGGCCAGAGGCAGGGCTGCTAAAGAGCACCAAGATGGAAAGGATCGTCGACCGGTTCCGAAAAGTGTTTGCAGTTTGGGGTATGCCACAAATCCTGCGGTCAAACAATAGACCACAGTTTATCTCTATCGAGTTCAAGATCTTCATGGCGGAGTGTGGTATCCAACACCGGCGGGTAACCCCATATTAACGGCAAGCGAACGGGCTGGTCGAGCGACTAAACCAGTCATTTGTGAAGGTGCTCTGGATTGCTAATTTGAGAGGAACTGCTGGCAGAAGAGACTCTGCGACTTCTTGGGTGCTTACCATAGCATGCCACACCGTATCACGAGGAATGCACCATTTAAGCTGCTAGTGGGGCATCCGATGAGAATGAAGATCCCCCAGCTCAAGAAGAAGCTCCCTCCTGATGATGCAGTGCGGACCAAAGACTTCGTCGAGAAGCAGAAGTTAGTCATACAGTGACCAGACGCTCTGCAGTTAAGCGCCAGATTGATGTTGGTGACCAAGTGCTGGTTGGTCGCCCTCGCTCTCAAAAGCTGAACTTTTCATATGATAAAGAGCCAGCAGTCTGCCAGGACCGGATTCAAAACAGGCTGACGCTCCAGAGAGCCGATGGTGTCATCGTCGAGCGGAATATCGGCCACGTGTAAAGAGTACCTTTGACTGTAAAGACATTTTGACATTGTTTTATTTTGTAAAAAGAAAAAGTGTGAGTGGTGTCAAGGTCACCACTTGGTGGCGTGTTAGCGCCGTAACCTAAGGTCACACCAGGTTACAAAATAAACAGGCTGTTCGCCCCCGTCCTGTGAGTTGACCAGTTTCTTTGGCCACTACAGGACCAACATCTGGAATGTCGATTTGTCAGAAAACAGCACTGACAGAAAAAAATTGTTATCAAGTTGTATTTTTTTTGTGCCCATTTACAACACGCCACTCGATTTTGGAAGTCATTTCCATGAAGTTCTTGATGCAAACACAAATGATACGGATGGAATTTATGTTGCTTTAATATTCTTAAAATACTTCTCTGAGATATCCCAGAACCAGAAGCTAATGTCCGTGAGCTTACATGAGGATCATGAGCGATTGCAGCTAATATTGCAATTTAATTGTTTTCACTTGTTACAGTTTTTTGAAGCTTTTTTTTTGGTTGCACACTTTCCAAAAATTGTTGCACAACACGACGAAAAGAACTGTACAATAGAGTGTTTTTTTGGGAAAGCGTTCGTTATACAACACAATTGCCTGTTCCACATTTCGTCTAGATTCAACATACATTAAAATAATTTGAATTTTCTCATCTACAGATCAGCACGGCATTTCTAGTCCAACAATATAACCTTAAACCTGTGGCGTTTTCATCGTTGCGCATCTAGCGTGTGCGCTGCACCGCAGTACTTTGCTGCATCACCCTTCTGCCCGACTGTCGGCTGTCAGCTGATGGCTGATGGCTGATGGCGGTTGGCTGACGGCTCAAGGCTGATGACCTACACGTGCCCTGATCGTCTCGTTCTTGTCGGCTCGGACTTCCCCTCTGCAGGACGTGTCCGACCTCTCCACGTGTTCTACCTTATGCCTTAAACGTGGTGTTTTAGAAGTTGCTGTTCTTCATTAATTCTAAGACTTGCAGTCTGTTTTTGTATGATCTTTATAACGCATTATTAAATTAAGTTTTTAATCTACGATTGGATCCATTTCAATTCCTAAACTGGTGACCTGGACGTGATGCAATTTTTGGCACGATCTTTTGTCAACATTCCTGCCAACAACAACGGATTCCTGTCTACAACAACAGATCCCTGCCTGGCAATATCGATGCTGAAAGTAATAACTCAAAACTAGACGTTTTTTTTTACACGAACCGTAGCATGTGCTCTTTGTGCTTTCCACGTTGTCTCGACGCACGTGTTCGACACATCCCTGCCGCCGCCTGTCCCTCAGCAACACAATATGGCACATTTAAGCCACGACCAGCTGGGTTTCAACATATTAATGATGGACGACTTAAACGTATCAATAAGCCCAGCTGAACTTCGTGTACCTGGTAGTGCCGAGCCGCCGCTCGCTGCGGACCCTGTTACCTCCGAACCTGAAGGCCTACAGATCGGCCGGATCGCATTTAAGGACCCAGCTTTCTGGCCAAGAGACATCGAAACTTGGTTCCTCCACTTGGAGTCCAGTTTTAACATTGCCGGGATCAGTCAGGATGCTACCAAATATCATCACGTAGTCAACATCCTCGAATACAACGTCTGCAGAGAAGTGGCGGACATCATTCGCGCGCCACCAGCTACTGGAAAATTTGCAGCACTGAAGGAGCGCCTGATCAACCGTTTCAGCAAGTCGGATTTCACCAAATTAAACGCTGTAGTGTCGGGGATGGACATGGAAGACAATAAACCCTCAATGTTCCGCAACCCCATGCGCGCCAAGTCCCACTCCCTACAGATTTCCGACGCGGTGTTAAAAAACCTGTGGCTGCAGCGACTTTCGGCGGCCATCCGCATGGGCCGGGCTCCGTTTTCTGCACAGTGTTGTGACTATTTGATGCCCCTCGCCGACCAGTTGTTCGAGTCAGCAGCTCTCTCATTGTGCCCAGTCGATGCGCCGCGGATTGCACCCTCACTACCGGCTCAACGCCCAGCGGCGCCTGCACCGCCAACTGCTACACCGGAGCCGACCATCGCCAACCTGATGAAGATGATATCGTCCTTCTCTACAGCGATGTCGAGCATATCATTGGAGCTGGCGGAGATTAAGGAGGATTGTTCACATGAGTCAAGACGTTGGTCCCGCACGCGCCGGCCGCGTTCAAACTCCAGGAGCATGAGCGCTAACCAACAAGCGGACGACCCCTCAGTCTGCTGGTACCACGCGACGTTCGGGGATGCCGCTGAACATTGTACGACACCCTGCTCTTACAAGGACCAGGAAAACTAGCGCGGCCACCACAGGAATTGAGCTCCTGTGGTCTGGCCAAGTCTAGTCGCCTCTTCATCACGGATCCGTCATCAGGCCGGTGTTTCCTAATCAAAACCGGGGCCGACGTCTCCGTTATCCCATCAACGGCGGCGGAACGCGCACACCCTGGCAGCACCACACTCAGTGCCGCAACTGGAACGTCGATTTCCACGTACGGTACGTGAGACATGACAATCGACCTCGGGTTGTCTCGAGATTTCCGCTGGAAGTTTATCGTCGCCGGCGTCGACCGACCAATTATTGGTGCGGATTTTCTCGACCATTTTAACCTGCTGGTCGATCTCCATGGCCGCTGCCTCTAAGATGATCTTACCTTCCTCTCCAGTCGTGTGTACGTGGCTAATGTTGCGTCCCTCAGCCTGCGCATTATTAACAGCAAACATTGTGCATCGCAGCTCCTCTTAGTTCCAGGAGATCACTCGTGCCCGTGCACCAGCGGACCGCCTACGCCTAGCCAAGGCAGAGTTCGACGCCATGCTCGAGCAGGGAATCTGTCGACCTTCTGACAGCCCGTGGCCGAGCCCGCTGCACATGGTACCCAAGATGGACGGAAGCTGGCGGCCGTGTGGTGACTACCGACGGCTCAACGCTGCCACGGTACCAGACCGTTACCCCGTTCCGCATATCCAGGACTGTGCACAACAGCTGGCTGGATGTACGGTTTTCAGCTCCATTGACTTGGTGCGAGCCTTCAACCAGATTTGAATTTCCCCTGATACAAGTATTTGGACGACCATTTCTGCAGATGGCCTTACTCCCCTCGCCAGCAAGGTAGATGCCATCATTAACTTTCCGGAACCTGCTACAATCCGCCAACTGCGCCAGTTCCTGGGGATGGTGAATTTTTACCGACAGTTCGTGCCCCACGCGGCACACATGCAGGGGAGTCTCAAAAACTTCCTTCGCGGCAGTAAGAAAAATGATACAACGGCAGTACCGTGGACACCAGAGTCTCGCGAGGATTTTGCCCGTTGCAAACAACAGTTGGCAGCCGCAACGACTCTGGCACACCCGCTACCGGACGCCCCTCTCGCTCTGCTCGTGGATGTTTCGGATTTTGCTATGGGTGCAGCACTCAACCAGCTCGTGGCGGACAAATGGCAACCGCTGGCTTTCTTCTCGGCGAAATTCACTGACACCCAGCGCTGTTACTCCACTTATGATAGGGAGCTGCAGGCGGCCTATTCAGCGGTGAAGCACTTTCGGCAAATGCTCAAAGTGCGGGAGTTCGTCCTCTTCAAGGACCACAAGCCTCTGTCATTCTCCCTCCGTAAAACTGAAGAATGCTCATTGCTACAGCAGGCACACCAGCTGGAGTTCCTCAGCCAGTTTACAAACGACATTTGGCACATCGCGGGAACCGACAATGCCGTCGCCAATGCATTATCCAGGGTAGCGACCCTGACTAATGCGCCTGGAATGTGTCGCGCTTCAAGACCCGGTGCCGTGCCATCTGGTTTGCGACACCTTCACAGGCCGTCCGTGGCCGTGGGTGCCCGCTCTGTTCCGCAGGCAGGTGTTCAACGTGCTCCATGGCCTCGCTCATCCGGGCCGGAAAGCTTCCGCGAAGCTCATTGGCAACCGCTTCGTGTGGCCGTCGCTGCGCAAGGATTGCGCCACCTGTGCCCGGTCGTGTTTGCCCTGCCAGCGTTCTAAAGTTGGCCGTCACACACATAGTCCAGTTAGCCCTATTTTGCAGCCTAATGCACGCTTCGAGCATGTCCATATCGACTTGGTTGGACCGCTCCCGCCCAGCGGCGGGTTCACGTACTTACTCACGTGCATAGATCGCTTTACTTATTGGCCGGAGGCTGTTCCTATTTCAGACATTCAGGCAACTACGGTGGCGGCTGCCTTCCTCACCGGCTGGATTTCCCGTTTCGGCGTTCCTGCTCGCATCTCCACGGACCAAGGCAGACAGTTTGAGTCCAGCTTATTCGCTAGCCTTAGCTCAACTCTAGGTTTCCATCAGATCCGGACAACTCCATACTACCCGGTTTCCAACGGCATGGTAGAACGTTTTCACCAACAGCTGAAAGCGGCTATTATGTGCTACGAGGGTACCTCATGGTCAGCGGCTCTTCCCACGGTTATGCTCGGCTATGAGCGGCCGACCGAGAGGATTCCGGCACGTCATCTGCCGCTCTCGTGTACAAGAGCCCGTTGCACCTCCCCGGCTAGTTCTTTACGCCTTCCCCGCGCCCGTCTGCGCCCCACAATTTAGTGCTAGACCTGCAGCGGGTTATGGCAGCGATATGCCCCCCACCGGCCCATCATCATGGCCGTCATTTCGTCTTCATTGCCCGTGGACTGTCTGAGTGCACTCACGTCTTCTTGCATGTCGATCGTGTGCGCCGGGCCATGGAGCAATCCTACAAGAGCCTGCTGGAGGTCGCCTCCTGGTCCGCCAAAAACTTTGTACTTCGGCAAGGCAACAAGGACATCATCGTGAGTATCGACCGCGTTGTGCCAGCTCACACCTGGCCTAGTGAGCTTATGCCCTCACAGAAGACTCCGGCCTCCGGCCTGCCTTACCCTCCGATACAAGTGCCAGCCATACTGCCTGGCCAGCCGGCAGCAGCTGCCCCATCTGCTATGCTGCTGCCGGGGCTACGGACGTCTCCAGTGCTTCCAGTTAATCGTGAACCACTGCCACCGGCACCGTTGCCTGCAGTGTACCCGGGACCGACAGTGGCAGCGCAACCCAGGCTGGACCTGCAGCGGCCACCTCGGGGTATTCTCCGCGTACGTTTTCAGCAGCCACTTATCAGTGGCCCGACATTCCCGACGCAACTGGACACTTGGCCTACAGCTGCTGAGCCTCCCCTGGCGTCTACGCTTCTCGTCAAGCCTCCGACGGTACGTCAGCTACTGCTCGCACTGCCAGGAACGGCCATGCGCAGCAGGCAGCGTATTCGCCTCCCCACTCGTTATCGTTAAGCCTTGGGTGAGTATTGTGGCGTTCTCATCGTAGCGCCCCTTGCGCGTGCGCTGCACCGCAATACTTCGCTGCATCACCCTTTTGCCCGGCTGTCGGCTGACGGCTGATGGCTGACGGCTGACGACCAACACGTGCCCCGACTGTCTCATTCTTTTAGGCTCGGACTTCCTTTGTGCAGACGTGTCATACCTCACCGCTCGTTCCACCTTTGCCAAACACGTGGTGTTTACGAAGTTTACTATTCTGTATTTGTTTTGAGACCGTGCGTCTATGTTTTGTAAATTCTATAACGGCGTACTATTAAATAAGTTTTAAAAACCGAAATTTTGATTAAACTTAAGAACCTAAAAACTTAAAAGTGTGACCTTTGCATCATTAATTTTCTTGCTTATGTAAACCATTGTGTTATTTTTATATACGTATACATGGAGTTTCTAAAGTCACTATCCATTTCTTTGAACAAGCATTTTAATATCTCATTTTGTGTTACAAATTAATAAACAATCACCATGCAAATGTCCTCTTTGCACATTAACACCGCAAAAGCTCATACAAAAAAATGTTAAGGATGTGTATAGCCAGGCGCATAAAATCTGATTTTCACACCTTCGGAAAAGGTTTTAAATTTCGAAAATCTGTACTCGAAAGCAACTGACATTTTTCCGAATCTATAATCGAAAAGAGTTCAAAATGCTGCAAATTTGTGCTCGGGAAATGTGTAAATGTTTGCAAATTTGCCCTCGGAATAGGCTAAACATTTTGAAAATATGTCCATGGAAAAAGTGGAAAATTCTGCGAGTTTAACCTAGAAAACGGTGAAAAGCTTGTAAATGTGTCCACTTAACTTTTAAAGGTTTTGCAAATTTGGACTTGGAATACGTTGAAAGTTGTGCAAATGTATTCTCTGGAATTTATTAAAATTTTGCAAATTTGAACCAGGCTTACTACCATTCTGGATGATCTTGGCTTCACCGACTTCTACCAGCATGGATTTTTCTAGGGTCACTCGTGCTCAACAAATCTTCTAAATGTGAGGAACGATTGGACCCAAAGTCTTGATGCGAGAAAGCCCGTTGATTGATGTGATTTTTTTGACTTTTCTCATGCCTTTGACACCGTGAATCATAGACGGCTTGTATCCAAATTGATAGACTTGGATATGCTGGTGAAGTTTGTAAATTGGATTGCAGTTTATCATTGTATGTCTCAGGTGCACACATCGGGATCGAGTCCAGTGTCCTCAAATTTGCTAATGATTTCTAAATGTATCGCGAAGTGCTTAACGATGGTGATAGCAATGTTACGAAGAGGGATATCGACCAGCTCAGTGCTTGAAGTGCTCAATGGCTTATGGAACTCAACAGTGCAAAATGTAAAGTTATGCATCTTGGAAAAAACAACAAGAATTTAAAATATTCCACTTTAATGCATGTGGTCACAGAAGAGTGTGACTTGGGTGTAACAGTGAGTAGCAATCTGGGTGTCTCTGCCCAGTGTAACACTGCTGCATCATTAGGAAAGTGTTGTGTGATCTTCCTTGCAAGAAACCTTCCCAAACTTGACCCAACCAACTTCAGGAAACTTTACACCACGTTGGTTCGCTCTAGTTTGGAATTTGTTGGCACAGCCTGGACTCCATGGCTGCAGAGGGACAAGCAGAGGATGGAAAGAGTGCCGTATAAAAAGTGTGTAGCAAATGACCAAATAATATCATCTTTTGTCAGGTTTTAGGTGGTAATTTCTTGGGCGAAAAATGACGAAAAAGTGACGTTATTTTTTGCCATGTTTTGTTGATGTAAAAATGACGTCATTTTTTGGTCATTTTTCTACGTGGGTTGACGCGAGTGAGTTGTCTCTCTTATGAAAATAGGCTAAAGCGCCTTAAGCTGACAACATTGTATGCACGAAGAACCCGTGACCTGCTAACTGAGGCGTTTAAAATTATAAAAGGGCACCTAGATGTTAACTGCCATGATTTCTTCGATTTTCCATCAGGTGTTTCTCAGCCGCGAACTGGCTCTGCTAAAACCGAGAGCTCGCATTGATCTGATGAAGTATTTTTTCAGCCATAATGTATGCCTGGAACCACATACCTGGAAGTGTTCAAACTGTGATAGTGTGAATTTATTCAAGAATAGACTTTGCAAAGTGATGTTTCCTGTTTAATGTTTTCAATGGCATTAAGCTAGTATAGCTTTTGCTTTGATTGTAGCCTAGTATTAATAATAATAATAATAATAATTCCCTATATTACCATATTACCTACTTGAATCAAATTTCAATATACATCGAAATGTCGTCTAACGAACTTTTTCTCATCTACCTTCTAAACGTTTGTTTTTAACAGGTGAACAAATGCCAACGAAGATAATTTCATTTAATGACGTCATCGAAATTGGAGCGGTAAAAATAGGCGAGGAAATTAATGGTAGGTGAATGACAAAAGCCAACATAAGTTTTAAACATGTACAATAATGACTAATTTTAATGGCATCCATTTATTTCGTTACAGTCACGATGATTAAAGCGTTTTTGAACATATCAACTGGTAATTACTTAAAAATTATGATAATTTTAAATTAATTTTATACAGATATAACATAGATGTGTGTATCTTTCTGATGAAAATTATAGAACGAATGACATGGAGATACTTATGCATCCTTTTTACAAAAAACCTCAACATAACAAATGCATAATAAAAACACATTTTTATGGAAAATGCACAGAATGTATTGAAAAAACTATCTAATTATTTACCTCATCAACCGATGAAGACTTTAAATTTGTGTGAATATTTTTAGTAAATATTTTTTTTACCTTTGATGAGGTAGCTTCAATAATTTCGAAGATGATTTAAAATATTATGAAAATTTAATTATTTATTTGAATGTTGTGTCATGTAAGCACCACGTGCTTGAAATTATTATTGCAATTAAGATTGTATTGTTATTTTCTTAAAAAAAGAAAACCCAAAACGGGAAAGACTTGCAACACCTGGATTTTCAGTCTTTCAGCGCATCTTGATTGGTGCTACCGCAATCATCACGTGGCTCATTTTAACAGCAGCAATATCTTTGATAACGTAAGTATTTCATCTAATTCACTATTCAGTAGTTACATTAACTTTAATGATAATACAGTATAAGTATTAGAATCAATTCACTAACCTGCTTTCAAAAACTGTCATAAATCAGAACCATTTTTGTTTGCATTTACAATAGCTACAAGATATTGACTGTAATGAGGTCCTATAACCTGATCTCAATAGCACGGTGGCTACAAAAGGAATAACTACCAAGGAAACACAAACTACTAGAACTAACAGCAAATATTTTAATGCACCTTCAAACATAGGGCGAGAGACACTCTCACTTCGCATAAAGTACATTCGCGTACCACAGGAATGGGCGACATGCACACACAATTGGAACTGACCGAGTTCAGGGTCGCCTAAAAGCAGTTCCCCTAGGAACAGTTCCACAGATAAAATGATAATAATGATAAAACATGACAGCGTGCAAATACACTGTTTTGAGGCACAACAGGCCTCCTCCGAACAAATCATACATACGCTTCCTGATCAAACATAATCACAACTGGCCTCAGCCAACTCCAGCCCGCGCACTGACAACATGTCAACAATACAAGGGAACACCAAAAGCCCTTAATCACTATCTCCATTTACATTTATACTCAAATCCCCTAGCATCAACTGGACGCTCCACTTTTGGAATGAATTCTAATTACTCTTGGCACCACCCGCACCATAGGAATGTGTTACTCAATTTGCATAAACATTCCATCATGAATTCATGACACCCCCCTCTGATTTTCTGGTACTCTGTGACCAGAACAGCTAAGTAAATTCTTGAAACAATTTACATTAATATGATTAATTTTCCAACAAAAATTGTTGGATAAAAAAAAACAATCAACCACAATCGTTTCTAAGTATCTCTCCAAAAAAAATTTCACTTCTCTAGCGATTTAAAAATTAAAAGCGAATAGGTACATCCCTCTCTGCATGCTTCGTAAAGCCTTCTCTATTCGTTCCCGAGACGTCCTCGAAAAGCAGCCGTAGCGCAAGAAGTGGTTAAGGTCCCACAGATCATCCTTTGATCCAGATTTTGGCCTACGAACAACGGCAACGGTTCTTTAAAACCTCTAGTAGACACAACAAAGTTAGGGACACGACAATCGCCCCATACCGTGGTGTACTGAACACCTTCTGCAAGTGGTGGCAGCCAGCCGCAACAGCGCAGATCCGCATGGTAATATTGCAGTGCGCGTTTGTGCGTCACAAAATTTCCGAAGAACATTGGCAATGGCGGGACCGGCAATTGTCGAGAAAAATTACCAAAATAATATGATTAATGCCTATGAAAAATGACCAAAAAATGACGTCATTTTTTGGTCATATTATGGATGGTCATATCTTGGGCGAAAAAATGCCAAAAAAATGACGTCATTTTTTGGCCAGATCCTGGGTGGTCATTTCTTGGGCAAAAAATGACGTCATTTTTAGCTAGGTTTGGGTGGTCATTTCTTTAGCGAAAAATGACCAAAAATGACGTCATTTTTAGCCATGTTTTGGATGGTCATGTCTTGGGCGAAAAATGACCAAAAAAATGACCAATGACGTCATTTTTTAAAAACGACCAAAAAATGACGTATAAATGACGTCTTTTTTTGGTCCTTTTGCTACGTGGGCAAATTAGCATGACGAAATTTTGAAATGTAAACCAGCAGAAAATGTGGAGAGTTTTTAAAATTTTGAAATCTTGAAAATTTGTATTACGATAAGTTTGAAAATTTGTTGATTTTTGTACTCGAGCCACAAATTAAAGATTTCTGATTTGTGTCGTCACTTCTGAAGCGGGGTTGCACGAAAACTTCAAGATATTTTAAACTTAGGCTCTATAGGCCGTTTTAAACCAATTTAATGTTCAATTAATGTAAATACTGTACAAATTACTTGGTCCATGTATATTTTTTTTAAAAAATAAATATGCTTAAAAAATGTTATTACAGTTGAACTCGGATATCTGAAATCTCTTCCAGGCAAGGAAAACTGTTGCACTTTTCCGGATTTTGCAAAGAAGCGTTTTCAAAAATTATTTGTAGAAATGTTAAAAATTTGCATGAATTTAAAAAAAAAAATTGAATACGGAAAATGGAAAAAAGCATGAAGGTTGAGAATTTTTCAGATTTCTTCTCGGAATCTATTAAGAATTTTAAAAATTTGTCCTAGAAATCTGTTGAAAATTTTATGAATCTGCACTTGTAAAACGTGGAATATTTTGCAAATTTGTATAGGAAAAGCTTGTAAATCTTGTAAATCGATATTACGAAAAGCTTGAAAATTTTGAAAATTTTGTCTTCCAAAAAAGTTGAACATTTTGCAATTTTGTCGATGAAAGTTGAAAATTTTTCAATTTTGTTAGCCTACTCGGAAACTGTTAAACATGTCACAAAAGTGCAACTGCATGGACGCGCGAAAAACGTGTAAATCAATGGTTGAAAGACATTTTCTAATAATAATATACCAAAAATGCGTAACTGAACGTGCTAAATAATAGAAATAAAATAATGGAATATAATAGAAATGGCTCATACGTGTACATCTGATAAAATTGATAGGCTATCATAAAACTACCGGGGACAAATAAACTTTGTTAACAATAAAATATAGAAACGGAAAGATGTTAATATCACTTGTAACTAAATATTATTGATTTTAAACCGTATCAAAGGCTTACACAATAATCAGTACCCGTGAAAAGGCGTCACGTGTGTGGACGTGTTTATTTTTGCTCTCGGATATCTGGCTATATCTCCGTCAAATTTTGGCATCCAAGGCTCC
>JAQGAO010003321.1:0-17258 GCA_034697705.1 Ommatoiulus sabulosus | reverse complement strand
ATACTTGAAATTTGTACATTTCATGTACCGTCGTCGATTTTTTGAACGACCCCGGGGGGAGTGAGTGGGTGCGAATCGCACCTTAGGAGTCCCCCTTAAGCGGATCGTTGCTCGGACGGGACGTGTCCTATATTCTCAGAACGAAATAAAAAGGCATACTGCCAAGCACGGTGCATGATCTGGAAATTGCACGTCACCCAGCTTACCACGTTCATTTTGCGCATTCTTAAATTGTACTTTATTGAACTCAAACTTGTTAAATAAAATTTCATACAGTACATGTGCATGCATCCGAATTTCAGTCTTCTCCTCAATGCATTTCAAAATTGGCGCACCGGTGATGTAGTTATTTCCTGCATTATGTTATTCGTATAAATTACCACAAAAAGTTTCAAATACGTCCAAAAAAATAATTTGCATTTTCGGATCTACAGCGAAGACAGCTTCAACGTGGTCTGCCGCATCATACAGGATGTATAAATCCATTACAGCGAAGTCATGAGGCCCCATTTATGACATACCCTGTAAACGAGCGGATAGTATCGCCAGAGTACGGCATATTTGGACAGTACGTCTCAGTAATAGTACATCCTGGTGTAATCGACCCAACGTCGAGCACCTTACTTCCTGTGTCGGTTCCCATTGAAGTTTTTCGTTTGTGCTCTCTAGTTTGTGCTGGTAACACGCGCCACGAGGGCAACCATGGAGTCAGTACACAAATTACCAGCTGGCACACGCCACCAGTCAAACAATTTACGTCAACCGAGTCTTGACTTCCATTGACGGAAAATTGGACTTTTCACTATTTCAATGTTATGTGTGACGACCACGAGCCTTTGATGGTCAGATATTGGAATGCAACTTCGAGTTACGTTTTCGGGCAACAAACAATACTGTAGCACACTGACGAGTCAAAATATAGTCCCATCTTGGCATTACTGAACATGTATACAGTATATTATATATTGCCGGGCTATAGCCTACTGTATAAATTCTAGTGGTTCATTAACACCACTTTTCAACTACACGTTGTTTTCAACCGTCAAATGCAGCTAATTCGTTCCACAGTTCAACTCTGCTAACACCTCCAACAAATCAACATTTGGGAGGTCTAGCTACAACTTTTTAACGCAGCCTGCGCTATAGGTAAGCGGTGGATTTTCGAAAGTAGAATTCGGAATGATTACTTCAATATTTTTAACTTGTTTTTCCCCTTGTTTCATTATTTAGATTAAACTGTAAGTACACGTAGAAATGGAACGACTTCCAAAAGAGATTTCGAGTCAATGGCACGCATATTAAGCAGGGGCTTATGAAATCATTTCCATATTTGCTGGCACGAGTGCCGCAATTCTAATTAAGACATAATGACACGAGACGCATGCCTCTCCATTATTCGTTGCGCTTTTTTTTCTGGCCAATGACCCGCTAATTAGCACGGCGTTAAAATTATTCAGAGGCTTAAAATAAGCCATTGCTATTAACAAAAACAGATACAAAATTGCGGATTAAAAATCTTAATGCGGAGTTATCGCAGCATTGCGCATCTTCTTATTTCGTAACGCAAACCTTGTCGAAAAATTGTCCCAGTTGCCTACCGGGTATGATTACAGTACATGCAGTTAAGGAGGGAATGAATAATCCGAAGATTGAAAGCTATTTTTCCGCAATCTCAAGTTGTAATCTCAAAGGCAGTTTAATTAAATAATCCTCTATAATCCAAGGGATATCAACTTGCACGCTTCCGCGTGAGCACATTTTGGCATTTTCGTATTAGCGCCAGTTGAAAACGAGAGTTGTAAAGACACCATTAGTGACATCGACAGATAACGAAATCTTGTCAAGAGAAAAAGTTTTCGCCAGTTTCCTCTCAAAATGTAAACGCTCGCGAGAACTACTCGAAAAATGGATCAGAAATGACAGTTGAAGGAAAGCTGACCAACGGTCATAAAGCGCCGACTGACCCATGGCGGCAAAGGATGCTCGGGAGGAACTTTCAAAAGGAACGAGTCCATTAGTTAATATACAGTAGATGGCAAATCGGCTGGAGGCTGGTCATGCACTCCACAGGAGCTTTACATTCTTTAGAATTCAACCCATTGGCCGGCAGATTGAAAAGGGAGAGTGGACAACGCCATTTCAAATACTTTCAATAAGACGCTCTTGCCGTGATATTCGTGAGGGAGTGACTGACAAACAAATTGGCGACTATCACAAAAGCGTTTCAAAAATGAGAAATTTTTGAGAAAATTTTTCTGGCGCGCGCTTTCTTCGCTAGGCATTATCTCGGAGAAAAAAAGCATTTTGGGTGGTTGAAGTGACTCTCAACTGAGAAAGAAAAATACACTCGCGGTACAGTTTAAAGGTTATTTGGGTTTATGGAAGTGCTAAGAGATGTCATTTCTGGTCCACCTCTGCTTTATGCCATAAGAGGTTCGCAGTAGCCTTTTTTAATATAAACAAACTAGAGGACAAACTATCACCAAAGCAAAACTAAAAACTTTTCTAGTTTGAGGCAACGAAAAAAACTGGCGTAGCAATCTGCTAGAAAATCAAGTTTGCAAACTAAGTTTTGGCGTTCCCGTCGATTGTCGGTGAGTTGAAAGAGCCAAACGTTTTGGCGGTGGCGCTGCTATCAACGCCTCGTCTGCACGATATCGATGATACTGCGGACGACAACATATCGTATCTATCGTACGCGTGTTTCCTCCATCGTCTGCTCAGTTTTGTCAATATGGTGTGTTGCAGTGTGTACGCTCAGGTTTTGCAAAACTAGTTTGTATAATTTTTTTATAGAAACTAGTTCACGTTGAAAGTTTGGGGTTTGTGGTTTTAGTTTTGGTTTGGGCGGCTAGTGTGTACACGACTTTATGTCCAGTTGCACCATTGAAGTTGAGTAAATTACTCGCATGCTATGTGCACTTCTTAAGATGAAGCGGTGACAGTTCATTTGGTTAACGATTAATTGAGTTTAAATTTAAAGTATACTTTGGTGCAAATTTTTTAAAAAATCAAACGTACCCTGCGTCGCAGTACTTTACATTTCAGAGTAAATGATTTCACGATCAATTAGAGGGCTAAATCCTATAAATGGATAATACTTAAAATTTTAAAAAAAAACTCCTCAAAATACCGATAAATTAAATAAACCTGGAAATATACGAAAATGTTCCATATCATGGAACTTGCACAAGAAATAACACGAGTTATATTTTAAAAATTTGAAAGAACGTGACGCAGACCATATCTTTTTATTTCTTGGAAAATCACGCTCGAAAATAAATTACGCCTTAAACTGATCATAAAATTAAATCAATTAGTATTTATTTTCATCCGCAGATAATTATTATCGTGGATACCTTACACGACTTTAGAAACCACTGTGATTTAATTAAAACGTTAAAAAGTAGAAAATACATTTTACATAACGCTCGTAAAACTTGTTTTACAGATTGCTTCGTGCAGCCCAGATGAACCCATAAAATCAAGTATATACTGTACAAATTGATTAACACGTTATCAAGAGAGCAATTGACCTAAGACCTTTAGTACTCTTACTGTATTGATTCGCATGTTCATCATTTAAAAGAAATTTGCCGTCACGAAAAACCTACACAAAAGTCAAAAATTCTATTCCTCGCAATTTCTTAATCATATCCATTTTGACGCAGATGCCCGCATTTGGCGCTAAAGGTGGTCAATTCGGATGATACTAAACAGTGGTGCCATCTAGAGTTCGCATCGAGCCTGTCGCGGGATTATTCGTGTTCGTTAGAACCGGAGGTTACGGGCTAAATAACGTCATGCGGTGCTCAAAACCACATCTGATAAAAATACAATGAGTAGACCTAATGTGACCCAAAAGGTGAAATATTTATAGAAAGTGATCAAAGGGTTATCAGGAATTGTATGAAACGATAGATCAGGGCGGAAAGCTGTTGCCCTTTGGGACGGGGAAATTAAAAGGTTAACGCGGGAAATGGATGCGTTTAATGCACCTCGCTTACAGGGTTTCCCTCTACGCCACTTTTTTTTAAGTTCTAAAAAAATCTTCCAGAGGATATTTCATAAACAAGGTTAAAACCGCAGGTGGCTGAGGCTGGCTTCATTTTTATTCGTCTCACGCAAAATCGGATTTTTTTTTCTTTCTTTCATATTCCTTAATCCTATGGTATTCGGGATTTTTTTTTGCATGCTCTGATAAAATCTATATATGGTTTCTGCCAACTTGGCTGGAGCAAAAAAAAGTTCAAATGTGGTACATGTGCGAGGTAATCGCAAAAGTAATAAAATATGTCAGAATCCAGAAAAACAGCGAGTTGTAAGAAAAAACCCGCGATGCGAAGTAATTCTTCTTTATGTTCCTTTTAATTAGCAATTGACCGGCGTGGGTCGAGTTGCAGACATAACACCATTTTGGAAGTTGTCGTCCCAACGCTTAACACGCATGGGGTTTACAATTTAATCTCATCATTTCTACGGATTTTTTTTTTTGAATAAATAATCAATAATACGCACTATTATTTAAGAGAAAGTTTACTTGACCACCTAGGGGCCATTCAAAAAGGACGTTCTCATGTAGGGGGTGGGGGTGTTAGGTTGAGTTACGGACACAACGTGGATAGCGGGATGGAGGGGGGTATGACCAACTCGGACCACTTGTTAAAAAAAAAAAGGCCAAATAAAATCAGTTCCCAAAGTAAAAGGGAAATTGAGCGCAATATCGCATACAGTAGGTGATGTGTTATAAATTGCAAAAGTCAGTAAGCAGGGTACCTTCAGTCCTGGAAAACCTGGAAAAGTCAGAAAACTTATATGCTCAGGGTCCATTTACAAACTTTCAAACTTTCCCAGTACAAATTTGCAAAGTTGTCATTTTTCTCGAGGAGAAATTAGCAACATTTTCCACGTTTTCCCAAGTACAAATCTTCAACATTTTCAACAGTTTCCGAGGAATTTTGAGGACAAATTGGCAAAATTCTCAATCTTTTCAGAGTACAAAATTTAAATTTACGTTTTCCGAGTACGAATTTGCAAAACTTTCAAAATTTTCAGAATACAATTTTTTTTAAAGTTTCGGATGTTCGAATGGGGGAGGGGGTTCCTGATTGACCTGACACAATGCGGACAGGGGGTAGGGGAGTCCAGTTTTGGGAAAATTTTAAGGACGTCCTTTTTGAATGGCCCCCTATACCAATACGCCTTTACCAATTTGGCCAATAAAAAATATAAATGATTAAAAGTTCGGCCATCCGTTAGAAACATATTCTGAAATTTTTCCTTGCGCAGATTTTATAAGAAAGTGACTGCTGCTATTTAGGCACTCATTGACACACCTTAAAGTTTGTGTTTAATCCTTACCGCATTTATTTATTTTTCAAAATATTCAACGTGCATTATTAATTATTAATTAGTTTATAATTAATTTCCACCTTACATGTAGCTACTGTATAGGGGAAATACAGTACTTCGATTCAGTAATATATATCATATAAATGTACAGGGTATATAAAATTTATATGGCTGACAAACACTGAACAAACATGAAAGAAGGTCCTTTAATTAAAATCGTGAACGGGCATTACATTAAGTTTATAGAGCAGAGGAGAGTATGTTTATTAAAGTATAAAATAAGATCGCCGAAGGTTAATTTGATTTTAAATTGCGTTCACAAATTGTCTTGAAATTATGAACACGACGATTAAAATAACTCAAATCGTTGATGGGTATTACGGTCAAATTTACTTTCGATGCAAATTCCCTATACTTGAGTTCGAGGGCAATAACACATCGGATTACTCATATAGCCGTTCGTCATACTTTATAGTAATCGGAGAGGTGGGTTGTTGGGGTTATTTCGTCCCGAGGCTAGCTGTTAAGGGGAGGAGGGGGGGGGGGGTAGCCACCCATTTTCCAAAATGTAGGCTGCTAAGATTAACAATATACGAAGTACGTAAAATGAATCTATAATTACGGCTACTGTAGAAGAGGTAATTATATAATTGTGCTTCTAAAATAGTCGTGCAGATGATGGGTAGTGAAACAATCTTGAAAACAGGTGTTCGTAAAAATGGTCAAAAGTGATGCCAGCCTTTATACAACTTGATTCAATTAAAAAAGCACTGTAGCATGCACTTAACACCGATAAGCTAACCGTACGAAATTGTTATTTGCTGGAAGTGTTACTAAATGAAACAAAGCATGATGCGTGGACAATAACAGTCAAACTACGCTTTAAATTTAAAATAAAAACTTCTTAGTAGAACCTCATTAAGAAAAATATCGGTTTTTAAGAATTTATGGTAGTGCGAACTCGTTTTCAGTCCCCGTCCTATAGGGTATGGACGAATAATGGATATTATAAAGGCGAAATTCAAATTCGAATATTACACATTTTCAGCTGAAACGAATGGAATTTCGTGTTTTCTAACCATTCGCACTATGTTACGATGAAACGAACTTTAAAGGATATGAAAAAAACAACATCTACATTCCACGTTAGAAATTGCAGCACCTTCCCATTCATATACAGTACATAATTGTATAAAATGTCATCAAAACTTCGATGAAACTTTTAATTTTTATCGTTGAAGACACGCGAAACTACGAACAAATGTTGTCGTCCTTTGCGATTCGACTGCGATATAATTTTTAAAAAAATAAAATACTGGATTTTATCAAGCTATTGTTTCTTTTAATTTGATTTTACACAAAACAAGTTAAATAAGAAATTATAGTGAAAGTTCTGATACGAGCTCATTTAACATCCACGTAAACGCCGTTCATGGCCATGCGGACTCGAGGTTAAGGTACAAGAAATGCACATTAGCAGAAATGCGGAAGCTATACGCGGCAGGTTGAATGATCTTTCCTTTTACAACAAATAAAATGTTGGACCGAAGCTCGTGAAATTCGTTCAAAACCAGAGTTGAAGCTCTGCTCAGAATTTCCAGAGGCTGTTTAAACACGTCCGTGCCTATCGTCAGTGCCAAACACCCCTCGCACTGTCAACAAACACGAGGGACTACACGCTCAAAACAAACAGGAGAGTATAGAAAGGGTAAATAAAACATTAAACGTCGATGCGGCGAAAGGCAAAATAAATAAGAAACAAATATACGAGACAACCAATAAATAAAGGCGGTCTAAGATTTACAGGGTGATTCGCGAAAAATGTAACCAACGAAACACTACAGGTAGGGTAGACACGATCATAAGGGGAGGTCGGGAAAAGGCGTCCAGGGCAGTAAAAGGTCACGTACATGTACGTCACTGACCCATGCAATCAAGGTATATTCACTGGATTTTTCCACTGCTTTTTTAAAACTATTTTAACAAATTAATTTAACATCCTTCTGGAATGAAAATCGGATCAAAATTCATATTATTTGTTCCACAAACGTACATACCGTATACAGTATATTCGCACAATGCATGGTTGTGTCAAAATTGTATGTATTCAGGAAATCCGGTTAATCCGCAACCCGGATGATCGGAAACCGGCTGTAATCTTCCTATTCGAATGAATGCAATGGAAAGCAGCGGAGCTTGTTGAATTTGTGATTTATTCGGTGCTTTTATGATTTCCGCGAGAATTGAAAACATCGCAATAAAAAGTATGCTAGTTTTTCTGTATATTATTTGTTGAATCATGAAAGTGAAACGTACAAAATACGGCTTAATTTAAAATTTGCTTTGAAGTTCAGGGGCACAATGCAATGCAATTGTTTTATGGCAAGTACTAAATTAACTTTGTGGATATCTTGAATGCAAACGACAATGCACATGACTCTAAATGCCAAGATTTTACTGCCCATGCATGCATGGGTTCGGGTTACCCATTAACAATTGGTATCATTGTCCATTTTTACCGTTCATGTTCCAAACGATAACCATGTTCAAATTGTATACAATATAGCTCCCCCAATTAAAGTTGAGTCTAACATGATGTACGAATTTGAACTCGTGCTCAGTCTGATTCATATACGGCCCTATAAACTTTGTATTTTCAAATTGGTTATACAGTGTACAAGTAAACGGAAAAAATGGACTTTAAACAAAAGAAGTCAATTGCGCCTATAGCTCCTAAAACTATTTCAGGAGGACCCTGTAGAAACGAGTAGTTACGATTGATTCAGCAGAAATTTCGTCCCACAGTAAACAAGTTGAAATGAGAAAAAGTTTCCAGTGAAAGGAAGAGTGAAAAGTGAAAACCAGTTAAATATTTGTTTTGGTTGAAAAAAAGCAAAGTCCACCTGAGAAGTCTACGCGTAGGATTATCATGATAAACGTTGTTCAACATTGGAGTCAACAAAACGCCTGCATTTACAAACAAAGGAGGGATACAACAGCGATAAACGAGGGTTTGGGATCTATGGGATGGGAGCTAGTGAAATTCATTCACAGAATGGAAATGTCAAGATGGTCTCTGCAATACACATCGCGGCAAACATGCAGGGTATATGTGTATTTGTGGACAACTGTCCAAATAACTTAAACGCCATGATGTTCACGACGTCAAATCTCAGACTATCCATGAATGGATGACCCTCTTCGACAAATAAAGAAACAAACAAAACGACCATCTTTTTTTTGTTTTCTGCGAGCTGCGGAGTTGAAAAACGTAGGCCTACATGTGAATATGAAATAATTTGATAAATCGTAACATTTCTCACGTTATTTTTTCTCCCTTCTTCCATTGGGATTAAGACCCTATATAGAAAAAAAAACTTTTTTTGTTGTTGAAAGGTGTCATCTTGCTGACGTCACATATTAAGGTGCACATGCATGAGATGATAAACGCTATGGTTCATCGGGCAGTGTATAGTTATCATTGTGTAGGCGGATATCTACCCACAACATGAACTAATTTCTGAAAAAAAAACTATTGCAATCAAAGCTCCCGGATGAGTAAAAACTGAAACCCAAGGAGGTAGGCTTCATCTGTGAACCTGGAGTGTTTGTCGTAGAAATTACAATATATACTGTATTTTATACCAATTAACGTGTCGATTATGCACCCGTGACTTCACGACTGCTAAAATGGGATTCGCAAAACTTCTGTCAGAGTACCCTTATTATTTCAATGATCCCAACATCTTACAAACTGATGATCGAAGTGCTGGATTTATTGGATCTCAATTATTAATTTGTTGCGTGCACAACTTCCGGTAACAAATGGATGAATATCAGCCTCGATATCCAGCCAATAAACAAGGATTATCTAAAGAGACGCGGAAAGGATATACTATATTTTAGCTTAATACCTTGATTTGTTATTCAACCATGACCTAATTACCGTGAATATAGAAATAGCGTGTCTCGTAATCCCACGTCCATTATTCGGTAATACCCAACCGTCAGTTTTAAAATAAAATTGAAATCAGAATGTAGGGGTCATTCACAAAAGATGCCAATGCATTTCGAAAAATGCAGTATATCGTTACATAGAAACTACGATCCTTAAAGCTTTTGTATGAGTACCACTATATACAATGTATTTATCACCCTTTGTAAGTTCTTTTCCTATCACAACTTAACTGGCAACAAAACGCGTTGCCATTTCGGCGAATTAGATGCTTGTGTTAAACCATAAAGAGGTGGAACGTGTGAAATGAACAGATAAAATACATACCGATAAACATTTATGGGCAAACTTGTCTCGTCCTGGAGAAAAACTAATAGCTCTGAGTCCGAATATCTATTAAATTAGGGCTACATGTCTGCGGTAATCGAGTTGTAATAATTAAAACTATTAATTATTTAGGGGGCTTGACATTTATGATTACATTTGAAATTCACATTTTTTGTTGCTTTTAAAATTAATTATTTTGGTAGCCACAAAAACAATTTGCTCTGGTCGTCCCGAACTTGTCAAACGCCATAACAATAAAACCGGTTATTTCGATTCGCTAATAAGGTAAACGCACTAATGCCAGGTAGGGCTACGAATTAGATGCGTTTATTACTACGGTTCTAGGCCTAAGTTCTATAGCCTTAGTCGTGTACTAATCAATTGTCTTATAAGAGAGGGGATGAAATATAGAACTTCGGAATTTTAAATGCCCTAAAATGATGGATGTTGATGCGAAGGAGCGACTTGATTGCAGAAATTTGAATTGACAACGACAAATATTTTGATCAATCGTAAAACATACCAGTCTTACGCGTCATCAGAGTTCGTTAGAAAAGTTTGTGATTTTTTTAGACCACTTGAAGCGAGGTCAACATTTTTCAGGATATGTTTCAATATTGACATTACGTATGAATTTGCATTACTTCGATGAGCCACTTATAAAGTTCAGAAGGTGGCACTCCTTACTGCCTTTGCATACGGGGCGCCACGGTGATTTTTAAGGTTTATGCTCTATAGATGGCGCTGAACCCAATGTTTACTACCACCTCGTATACAGTATCGAATTCGATATATCGGATTGCTGTTATCCAGTTGTCATTGAAATGCATGATCTCCTCTAAATTGGCGATGAAATGTTGAGAATATAACCCAGTCAATAATAGTGTTTGCATTACCCTTCCAGGGTAATAAACGCATCTACTCACAACCAGGAAATGAAATTCGAGCCAATTAAACATAAAAAAGTATCTTTTCTAAAAAAAAAACTTGTTTTAATGTAGGTAATATGTACTTTATTGTCCATTTTTACGTGTAAAAATAGCACTATCTCAATATTTGAGCAATAAATTGTTCAAATACAGTATTGAAAACCCATCAAATTAAAACGAAAAATCTTCAAACGTTGAACGAGTATCCCAGTAACAATCTCGAGTAAAGAAATGTCAGGGAATTCATAGAGAAAAGATAAACAGATACGAAGAACTCCTTTTTGTTGATATTCTCCAAAATCAAAGAAAAACGTCGCCAATTTTATAGGAGAGGAATATACTGTACTGTAGTGCAAATATTGGAATAGACCCGCTTGCAATAAACTGCACATGGACGCAAATAAATAGGGAAAAAAATATAAGTAGCCCATAGAAACGTTGGCATTTGTCGCAAATTTTACAACCGAAAAAGCCATCGAAGATCCATTTCCATCGAGAGAAAATCAAACAACGTAAGAAGCAGGTCGCATAAATGATGTTCAGACATGGAGGACTAGGACAAATGAACTTATGCTGGAGTTCGTTCATTCATAACTGAATTTCAATGTGTGTATATACACATTGGAAAAAAAAACGCATGGAAGAGACTCGAAAGCTTTCAGAAAATGCAGGTTATCCAAATACATTAACTACTTGTACAACAAGTATACAGAGAACCTGAAGAATACACCATTTCATTTGTAATCTTCCGCTATAGGGCTCCTTTGGCACAAACATACATACATACTGTACATCTCTTCTTTATATATATAGATAGATTTAATAGAACATTGATACTAAAATGCAGTAGGAAAGTATTGGAAATTATCACAACCCCTATAATTTGATCGTCAGTCCCTCTCTCAGACTTCTACAATGTGTTTCACATTTAATTTTCTAAGGAAAATATACAAATGTAGATTTCATATATGACGTTTAGTTAATTTTCGGCGTTTTAACATATCATACGATTAAAAAAAAAATAACATCGACATAATTTGAGGGAATGTCAGAAATCGCTCCTCGATTAACAGATTCCTCTATGTTTCTGACACATGGATGTACAATGATGAGCAAGGAATGTATTTCCCTTGAGAACTGCGCCGTGAGAAGAAAACTTACACTATAGATGAGGTGCTCTCTGAAGTTTGCAAATCAGAGCTACTACATTACGAATGTAGTGGTCAAGACCACCAACCCTGGTACCCAGTGAACACCGTGGTCAAGACAGCTCTCCGCTTAATCACAAAAGTTCTTCTGACCCCTCAGGTATTCATTACCGGGTACCGAGCCTAGGGTAAATCTGTTAGAACTTAATTGAAGATCGGGGACGTGCAAAGATGAGAGGAATGAATAGGGGTTAAGCCTAATTTCGTTTCCCAAAAAGGGGTGATGGTCATAAGCTCATGGTCAATGGACACGTCGAATTTGAGCAAGGACACATGGCGGCTCGTTAAGGTGAAGGAATGGGTTTGTAGGGGGTGAAAGGTGCTTTAAATTGTGCATAACCGCGATGGCATGCATGCCCCTAAAGTGGCAGTCTTTCATGGACGGTGCGTTTGCTTCAGGAGACCCCCCATCCGCCCTAAGCCTGCAGGTTTATGAAAATCCCTAGTCACGCTGCGGATAATATAGTGGCAAAATGGAGGGGTTAGACCCTGCAGAGGGGGTTAATGACGAAAACAATGCGAATTCCCCAGCGGAGGGGCAAATGCGTCCCTGGGATGGACGCGCGTATACATCTTCTTGCAGGCCTCGCCAGCCCCCGTCTCAATGTTTCGCAGCGCCCCTACAGGCTAATGAAACGGCGCTCTTCATTAAACGTGTTGAAAAACTTGGAGAAAACTTGATTTGTGGGCACTTATACCACTTTCTGAAAAGTGCTGAAAAATGTTTGACGGAGTCTAGGAAAATTGCGAACAACTTGATTCGCGTGACGCGAAGTGAAAATTGTTCTCATAAACATTTCATACCGCTTATAGAAGCAGTGTATTATTAACTGGGACTCGAAACTTGAAATTTCTCACTAAGTATGCGTGTGACGACGTAAAATTAGACGCGCGAATTTTTTTGTCGTCTGGAATTTTTTTGTATAATATTGTTATGTGGTATACTGGCGATATGCAGTGCATGTACACTGTAAGTACTGCAGTTGTGTAGACAAAATGGCTGATTAAATAGGAGTTTACAGCGAGTTTGTACTACGTGAAAATGGATACATCTACATGTAGCTAGTTCAAAAAGAACACATTTGACCTATTGCTGGATGATCGTTCATTTCTTAATTCACAACAACTTTTTTTCACACCCTGTTACTGTACAATGTAGGGTAAAATTAATGATTACTTTCAAATTTTTGGTTCGTTGTACATTTTTGCTGCAATGTTGTTCGGGACTTAAATAGCTCACACAGATACATGTACTTGAAACGAGGGTCAATCGTAAATTCTGTCACGAGCATAGGGACAGCCGAAGTAGTTAAGTCCAAAAAGTTTCCGCAATATTTGAAAGAAAATTTGCGAAATGTAAGAACAACAGCAATTACTGCTCGTGGGATTAATGTAAACAAAGAGAATCAGAGGTCGTGTTCAGTTTGAGTCATATTGCCCAATCCATTTGAAGGAAAGAATAACAAAAACTTCGAAAATTTGGCTGTTTCAGCATGCACAGTACATGTACGGATTCTAAAAACGCGGCATCAGCAAGAAATGCCCGAATTACGTTTGTACATTGTACTTTCCACAGAATTCGAACACAGACTGAGCCAGACTCGCAGAACCACCCTGTATGTTTAAAAAAAGCGGACTGTGGTCCTCTCCTAAGGTCATTTGGCAGGCAGCTGCGTGGGTGGCGAGGCGGGATGAACCAAAAACAAAAGGTAATGGAGTTGCCAGTGAACTTGAGCGGAGGGTGGACAAGGGCCAGCTCGCTTCGGACCCACCAAAAAGGCAATAAAAGCGCGCGGAGTTCTGCTAACATTACTAGTAATGGTCGTCAAAACTGGCAGAAATATAGGTCTTGCCCCGGAGTTGTTTCCAAAATTTATCACCCATGCACACAGGCCTAGGCAAGGAAAGGGGGAGGGGAATTGATGGGAGTCCCCCGTTTGATTTAGGAGGCTCCGACCAAACCTCGAGTACACGTACAGGGTGGGGGAGGCAGGATCCCTTTACGCTTGCTTCGGGCCCAAACGAAAGATCTAACAGGACTTAGAAGGGATTAAGGTTCACTCAACCGCCACCATTTTAGGCACCCATAGGGTGGCCATTTTTTTTTTTTTTGCCTTTGCATTTGCACGATGAGAGAGGTGCAACTCAACGCCCTATTATCATCAATAATTTCCCTCCTGGCCGGCCACCAATCGCGCTACCGCAGTTCCCATCGATATTTCAGCACCCCTTTTCAGCGGTGCCACTCCGCACCCCGAACACGGTCAAAGTGCCAAAATTCTAGTTCGGGCCACCTTCCTGCCAATTAAGCCGCAGCCCGGGTGCCAATTATGCCATAGGCTAATGATGGTAAAAAAGCGTCCACCCATTTCTCCCCCATTTTCGGGAAATTCGCACGCTGACCCCCGCTTTTCGGGTTCCTTTTCCTAGGTTTTTAATGACCCAGCAAGACACGCTTAGCGGGGGTGTTCCGGTATTTACCCGTCCCCAGTACCCTCGCCACCATCGAAAGTCAATAGGGTCGGAAGAAACACCCATGCATGTACAGGCAAGGATATTGGATGTTATATAAAAGTGATCGGATATTCCGCGAATTCAGCAGAATCCGGAGTTGGATGAACGCATATATACGGTATCGGGGAATCGAATCAACGGGATGATGTTTTCACCAACCATCGAATCGATTCAAATAAATATTTAAATTAGAATTCAAATTCATGAATAACTGGTTTGGTACGCCAAATTTACTTAACTGATAAAACACCAGTTTGATATAAATGAGATTGATGTTTGGTATGACAAATTGGGAGCGACCCTTCGCATATGCAAATCTTTATTTCGTTTAGCGGACGCAGTGAGGTAAGGGTATGAAGCATAATGGAAAAATTACAAAGCTAGCATTGTCTTCCTAAAATGTTAGAAATGACGAAACTATAAACTTTAAAGCAGCGTGATAAAAATAAGTATAAAAACGCACGAAAACCACTACAAGTACGAAACTCCAGCACTTTTCAAATTAACTGAGAAAAAAATATCCAATCCTTGGCTATATCACGCAACGTATGCAGCACGGCATTATGAATGTTACTTTCGATATAAAATTTGTAAAAAAAAACTAAGAAAAACTAGCAATTTAGCAGCTTCCTTTAAATAATCAATTTCAATCCAAAGGTGTTAAAAATTGAAAATTTCTTTTTTATAAGATGAGAACGGATAAACTTTTCTTACATACAAGTTTGATGTACACCCTTGTAATCGCGTGTTCTCATAATGATTTTTCTATCCCAGGCAACTAATCCGGGCAATTTATAAAAAAATTAAAAAATCCCGTTTTATATTTTAAATTAATAAACGTGCAGATAAAAACATATTCAGACGAAACATGAAATGACGTTTCATCCGTTTTACCTTTTATTTACTCTATATTTTAAAATGCAGTGGAAAAACTAAAAAAAAAATAGCGATATATACAAAAGCTCAAATTATTCCAATAGGAGAAAATATCGAAGATCCACTATACGGGTATACTCATTGAAAAGTACCGGCGCGGATACGTCAGTTGACTGTTAGATAACTCGTAACGTAGGCCTAGTTCTAAGGGTGGTGGAGAAAAGATGAATGAGGTGGCTGCATTCGTCAGCGTGGTAATCCTCATTTTAAAACCCCGTGTTTAAGCTCGTTTATATTTACAAACTCGCTAATCCGAGATCTAATGGCTGGCTCGCAATAATTTGTGAAAACACGACCAGGTGTGTATGTGGGTGAAAACAAGGTTGAGGGAAAAAAACTTCACAGGTAGACAGTAGGCGTTGTAAGGTACTGTTCACCTTGGTTAGCCTCCAGAATAAGGGACTCTCATAATATTGTCAGGCAACGAGTAAGGAGTGGAGTGCGGACACGGGGTTGAAACTCAACAAATACCCCCCCCCCCTCCTCTCCTCTTCTCCCTATAATTTATTAATGCAATATGAAATGACAGGCCTGGGCATACGCAATTCAACCCTTTCTTCTCAGCCAATCACCCCCGAAAAAGAGAGAAAGACGTCACGAAAAACACGACCCGGTGAGTGTCCTCAACGCGAGTATTACGCGCTACGTTTTGTTGGTTTTTCGGTACAACCCCTCTGAACTACCGGCTCCCATTGAACTTTGACCTCCCTGGTATCATTTAGAACGATAGAATCGACATCCGAGAATGCGAATATGAAAGGGGTTGCTCGAGAAATGTGGCCTATAAGCTCCCAGAAGATGAGGATTGTATGGGCGTCCCCTCCCCCACACCCCCAACCAAAAAAAGCAGTTTTTATGTAAATTTCAAAAGCAGTTTTTTTAAACAGTGAAATTAATACAGGATGCCTCGAAAATCTTGCAAAGATATTAGCCTAGCCGAATCAAACTTTGAATTGAACGCGAGTATACTAGCTAACTTTAGTAGGCTACAGTTCCTACACTGGATTAAAAAATTAAACATGGATAAAAACGAGTGACAGCAACGATTCACTTAATATATCATCGGTAAGCGAGGTATCGACATGAAATTAGACTAATAAGGACTCATTTTTCGATCAATATTTACAGATGTTGAATGTTCACGAACAATTGATACATCGTACAATCATGACGGAAGTGCAATGCGCTCCTGCAAGGCTACTCTGAAGATGAGCTTTACCATGAAATAAACGGGGTAAAAGTACTTTTCAGAATTTTTAAAAGATCCTCAACATCGCTCTCAAAGATATTTCCTCGGTTTGATCACCGATGCTCGATCGAGCGGTTTTGGGACAATTACCTTTTATAAGAACAATTGTACTGTTGACTTTTAGAATGTGCATGCATGTGTACAAACTATTCAATATAAACAACATTATTCAGCGCAAGGTTCATCGGGTGCAAACTGAACTTTACAGAAATTACAAAGAGCACGATCGAACCCATTAACGGTCTGAATTTCGTCGATTAATCGTTCGAGAAAGAGCAAAGCGTGACGGTGTCACGTGACGTACTCACCAATATCTTGACAGGTGACTAGGACGGCGGCGGGAGATAATAAAACAACGCAAATAATCCAATAAAATAAGGAGAAAAAAGTCCAGGGCAGGGGCCCCGCACGCGCCCTGCATCGCCCACTGGCGCGCGTCCACGTGTGGTCAGCAAAATCCACGCCGGACGCCGCCAAACCGGCGTCCAAGCGATGCTGATGCTTCAGCATCGCTCACTTCGTCCCACTCAACTCGGAAAGCACGCACCAAAAACTAGCATAACGAAACGCACGGTCCGGGAGAGTTGGCCAACTAAAAAATGAGCCCTAAAATGTCATCTCTTCGGACTAGAGTGAGCTTCACAGCGAACAACTCGCGCCTAGTGCCATCGTCCGAAATATTGCCAAAATCCAAAAATGTTCAGGTTTTTTTTCTCATAAAAAGCCTTAAAAAAGAAAGTTTCACTTTCAGTGGTGTTGTTTTTTTTTTTTTTTTTTTTTTTTTTTGT
>JAQGAO010003320.1:0-17266 GCA_034697705.1 Ommatoiulus sabulosus | reverse complement strand
TTCGGCGTTAGTTGATCCCCCTTTAATCTTTTCCCTAACCATGAGTTCTGGGTTAATCCGAACTAATCCCCCTAATTAGCAAAAATGTGTGAAAAGCGTCAAATATATGCAGCCAAGGCCAGCACATCCTGCAAAATGTGCAAAATGCAAATTTTACAGGAAAATTTTTGAATTTTTTATAATTTTTCCTTTTTTTCTGGGGTGGGCCAGCCCCACCCGGCCCCATAGCTAGTTACGCCACTGCACATATCCTGCTTCAAACATTAATAGGCATGTACAAAACTCCCATAATCCTAATCATTAATGGCTCTTAATTCTCTCCTTATAATAAGATAAAAAATCCTTGGCTATGTTATTTCAAATAATATTCTCCGGCATTGTCTGATCCAATTTAAAACAAAGTAATTCGACTGCTATTATATATGCTCGTATTAAGTCATCCAATGCTTAGCGTCGGGCGCCAACTGTCCCATCAAATTAACTTCGAAAGTTGGGTGAAAAAATATTTTAACAATGCTGCTCAGAATATTTCCTAATCTGCATTTATCAGTTTATATTCATTTGTTGTTAATCAATCCTTAGCTAAACACTTCAACTTTAAATGCAATGACAGGGCCTAATCTCTCTGTGGAATGCACACTGTCCTTGCTACTATCTCGAAAGCAGAGTTGGCAGTAGTTGAATAAATTATTATTTAACTGAAGTTACCTATTTATAAGCTAATTTTAGCATTACACTTTCATAGGCTGCGTTCACGTTGAACTTGTTTTACAGTTGCTTGCCACTCGAAAATCAACTACAAGGTGAGGCATAAGTCTGTAAAGTGTTGTTGTACCTAATGCCTGCAATAGTGCCCATTTAACAGACTTATGCCTCACCTAGTATTTGTTTTTCCAGTGGCAAGCGACTGGAAAACAAATCCAGCGTGAACGCAGCCATATAAGTTAAACTTCATAGGTAACTCATGACAATAACATTTTTATTTAGAGCATAATATTAAAAACTATCTTAATACTTGTTCGTGTGACGAAATTTACCCATTTGTAATCTTTAAAGAAAGATACTCTACGAAGAAATATCATTCTAAGAAAAATAGATGATATATACTGTATGCTATATTTGCTATTAATAAAATTGATAACAACATCACAAAGTACTAACAGAAGGTTCCCCCAGAAATTTCATTTTCAACTTCTCTGACTTTTCAAGGTTTTAAAAAAAATTTCCCTGACCAATGACAATGTGAAAAATTGATAAATTTTCCAAAATTAACACTTAAAATTATTTTTAAAAATTTACTAACGGCCATTTTGAAAATTAACATTTTTTAAAATGTGAAAATGTTGTATTCGGAAAATGTTAAAAATTTGTACCCGGAAAAAGTGGGAAATTTTGCAATTTTGACTTCAGAAAATGTGGAAAATTTGTACTCGGAAAACTTAAATAATTTTGAAAATTTGTACACGAAAAACGTGGATAATTTTGAAAACTGGTACTCGGAAAACATGGAAAATTTTGCGAATTTCTACTCAGAAAATAGGCCTTGAGTTATAGCCTTGTAGAAGTATTAATTTTGGATTGCTATGACTACGTTGAATTTCCCTGACTTTTCCCTGATTTTCCAGGTATTCCAGGTCTGAGGGAGCCCTGTAACAAATAGAAACTCATTTTGGTGGGAACTTGCGATTTTTAAACTAAAAACATTTAGACGACCTTCAGAATACTCGAAATACATCCGTTACAGGCTTCAAGTAACCAGAGAAAGAAAACAAATGAGTTTTAAGTGATATTGAAGAAATGTTATTCTTAGTTGTCCAATATTAGTTTAACTACAAATGGAATAAACTTCCTGACGATAGTTCAAATTTAATTCAAGTTTAATTTAACAAAGATGTCTAAGGCGCAATGGACGTAGGAGCTCTCTCCTTATAATGGACTCGACCCCCTCTACTATATGGCATTTAGTTGCTGGCTGTAGGGTACTGAGTTGAATTGAATTGAATTAACCTGTACTGAAGTACAGCATGAAGAGGCGGCTGTATAGACGGCCTCGTGACAACACTTAAATATCACGATTAAGAGAAGAGGGGCCGAGCCAAGGCAATCGAAAAAGAGTCTTAGCTATGGCCTGGCAAATTGAGCCTCACAACCATTCGGGACACAACCTGGAGAGAGAGCATGCCCCGTGCTTCTCTGGCCAGGCTTATGTAGCCTCCAACACATTCCTAACCTTGGAATGTTTAGATTATTACATTCCTTTATTTTGGAATGTCACTCACCTCTGACTTGACATCAGCCACTTTCACAAAATAGAGATGCTTGAATGTTTTTCCAGATTTGTCTGGCAGTAAAGCAAATATTACTGTGATTACATTTTAAATGCAATTCCATGCTGTGTGTAGATTTGTTCAGACAGGGCTGGTGCTGTTTTACAGGTACAATCAGCATACTGAACAAAGAAAGTGTTAACAATTTATATCTTTACATAATAGCAATATCATCAATAAGCTCGTTTGTGCAGGCAAGGTTAACACAATATACCAGAGATCCGAGGTGGCAAGCAATTGCAAATTATGACAGGTGCCAAATACTAAGAAATGTTTAATTTGGAGGCCACTGTCAAAAAAAATTCCTCTCCCTTTGTGGTAATCATGTATTCATCTTGAATTGTAAACATTCGTGAAGCTGGATTTGGTTGAGGAGCCCTTTTTGCTTGTCTCGTATGTCAGCTGGTTCTTTTCATTGAGATGTCAGATGGTAGCATTTAAATAACTGCATTTGATAGCTCAGTTGAAACCTCTGCCACTAGTATAAGATGACTGCCATCTTGGATATTTGCAGCCCAATCCAATGGATGGTTGTGGTCAGCCACAGACTTTAAGACTTTGTTACATGCAGTGTGAATATGTGCATGACATTTTAAAGTTGCAGACATTTCACATTTCCAATATGAAATTTGGCTTTCCCATTAAACTTTTTATAAATTGTAATGCCATGGCTTTTGTGTGCTGGTAAACCAACTCACTAATGGTTATATACATACACATGTATACTGGGTTGTACTATGTGTGGGGACGACACCTTTTAACACCAAACAAAAAATCCTGAGTACTTGAGAAAAAATTCTCATTATTTTTATTTACATTTTGTAATGCAATATGCATTTAATTATGATAACATTTTCAATATTTTACCACTAAGGTTGAGGTATGTGACAGTTGTAAAAATAGAAATTTACCAACTATTAATAACATTCCTAAATTATGGGTAGGTGACCTTGTTTTGAAAAGAATTAAGTTTCCGGGATTAAACTCCAGTTGTTGGAGAACAAGACATGGCATGGTTTAGTTTTGGGATTAAACTCCATTGGTTAAAAAACAAGTTATCTTGGCAAATGGCGATAAACAGGGGGCGAACATTTGATTGAGGCGACATTTTGTTGCCGATGAATAGTTGGGGAACATTTATAGGCAAACAACTTTCCTGAGACAATATTTGTTGAAATGCTATGTTTGCAGTGCAGTGAAGGGCAATGTTTAAAGCACCCTCTAGTGTGTAATTTTTCCCTCCATAAACTCCTTCCTTCCTGTTTCCAATAAAGACAACATAAAGGATCTCAAGCAATGTGTGTTCTAAAAGTTTACACAGAATAATCTCTGCACTCCATCAATATAGCCAGTTAACCCTAAAACAAATTGTTAATTTAGGACTAACTTTTTCAAAAAAAAATATTTTTATAAAAAAGTTAGTTCATTTCAGTTTCTTTTGTCCAAATTACATTGTATGTAAACATGGATATCTATACTGTATATTCAGCCCCATTCACATAGGACCATATATACACGAATTGTTCATATGTTAATTGTATAGTTTATTAGTTGTGGTTTGCTTATAATCCAGATTTTTACACATGTACATCAGATATGTTGCATGTGACTTCAATATACTGTAATGAATAGAAATTAACTTATGTTTTGGGGTGTCCTTTGCAAATTAAGAATGGTCAGTCCCTGTTGAACTTATTCCCCCTCGTCCCCATCAGGAGCCATGAGGGGGCCCAGCACACGTACTCCAGAGTTTGGGAGCTTCAATTACTATGGAGAAATTGTCCCTCACCCTGGGAGCTCCCCACAAGGATTATGGCTACTTCAGCTTGAGCAGAACATTAGCAGAAAAATGATAGGAAAATCTCAGAAGCACTGAGTTTTGTTAATTGACAGTCACGTGACTGGTGACAACTTTGCATTAAGAAAACTTAGCCCATGAACCAGGATATCGCCCACCCATATTACACGTACACATTTGGGCCATGTGATTGAATAAATAATAAATGTTCTGAAAGATTCTTACACAATGATGCAATCAGAAGAATTCACCAGAAAGACAGTAGCACAACCAAATTAATCATCCACATAAATTATCAAAACAGTTTGGGAAAGTTCTCATGCTAATACCATAATTCTTATAACCAATTGTCAATAAAATGAAGAGACTGGGGAAAACAGCCAAGAAGACACTATCACCGCCAGTGGCAGCAATGTGCACCAAGAACTAATTAATATGCAATATCACGATAGCTCTGGAACCAAGGGCCGTAATGCCACAAGACTGACCTCCCCGGATAGCCCCTGACCCAGGAAACCGGCCTGGATACACTTCTGAACCTAACGAAGTCAGACTTAATAAGACAAAGGGGAGAATTAGCAGGGAACACCACCCAGTAGCCCTAATTTATACAAAAGTTATGCCAACTTTAATTCCTTGTAAAAGCATGAGTGAAACATTAATTTGGCAATACTTTGGCAAAAGATTAAGCACTCCAACCTTTAAAATTAGTATAAAAGTATCTCACTTTTTACATTAAAAATCAGTTCGGATTGGGACAACAATCAGGAACCAAATCAGGAAATAAGATAGCTGAGGTGAATAAGTCGTTTTAAGTTGATTGGGGGGAATTTAATTGCTATTTGCACTTATGTTTTCTGTCTCCCATTTGTTCAGGTTAGGATTATTAATGTCATGTTTAGCCAGTTAGCATTGCCTATTATGCATTGTTAAGTAATTTTGTGAGAGTATCAATGCATTGCTAATTAAGAAGACTGTTTTGCCATATAACCCATTATTACTCACAACCAACTGTGTTGATTTACGCTAATTGAGTCCTCGTATCAAGACCACCTGGGATTGGGTTGGGTAACAATACATTTAATTTAATCATTTTTAATAATTCCATAAACAGCGCTGCAAGTTACCATGTGGGAAATCACTTGGTGGTACTAGTGCCATTAATTCGATGCTGTACGTTCGAGGAAATCGCCGCGACTATAATCTATGGGCAGCACTTGGCAACTATGGATGGAGTTATGAAGAAGTTTTACCTTTTTTTAAAAAATCGGAAAACAACATCAGCCCAAAAATGGCCAATGACGGTAAACATTTTCTATTTTTTTCTAGTTGATTTTATACAGTACATGTAGGTTCGGCTGGTATACTGTGTCTCACAACATGACGTAAAAATGTTTCTACAGAGGGCGTGATGTTAATTAGCAGGTCATTATTTCAAATTAACCGCAGAATAATGATAACGACATCATTTTTGTTCAGCTTTCAATTTCACAATGGTTGACATAGCTGCTTCATTCTTCTGCTCCCATGCTGGAGTTGCTGGTTCTGGCTTAGAACAGTTCACTGTCTGCCAATGGTTCTCCCTGTTTAGCAAGAACTTCATCTTTAACCTCTAATGGTTGTAGTTAATAAAGTTTAGTAAGTTAAACCCCCACTTGCTCACCTTTGGACATTAACTTTCAGCCATTTAAGTTCAAACAGATGCGCAGTACTTAAGATTGATTGTACATGTAGATTGGTGACTGAGCTACAATCACGCAAAGTCACAATAGTGTCCAACACGATGAGCTGTACAACAGATCAGTATTCGCTGTTCAGTTCACTTGCACCACAGTATCAGATGCCTGGCCCATTACCTGTTGAACTCCTTTTAATGCAAAGTATATATAATGGCTATCAAAATAATTACCAGTTGCAGAAAATTATGTGGAAACAGCTAACAAGCAAAAGATTTAGCTAACATGTCTGCCATGTTGTTTGTAGGCATTATAAAAAAGAATGAAACGTAAGCCCTCTGAAAAGCGCTTGAAAAATTGCGCCCTGAAAACACCTAAACTAAAGAGCTTCATGCAATGAACATGTGTTGGCGATATACACCATCACCTCAAAAAAACGTTATAAAATGTTTTCTGCAATCTTTATCATTTTCATCTTTTAGCCTATCATAGTAATGAGGGATTACTAACAGTGTCTGATGTCAAGTATCATACAAAAATTGCAAGCGCATTTCTTGAATCAGTTTAATCATCTGGCTATCCGCTGAGAGATATTAATGGAGAAATGCAATCTGGTAACTAATTTTTCTCGTACATGTATGATGCTGTGCATTTTTCCTGTGGACAGTTTTTAGCATTATTTATTCCATATTTTCTTCTTAAGGAAATTAATATTTGTAGTTTTTTAAAATATGCAATGATTTTTTGAAGTTGGGATTTTGAGCAATACATTTTTGTCTTTTGGACTTGTAAGGCATTTTGAACATTTTACCCCTCAGAAGCGTCCACCACCTCGTCAATTGCAGCGCATCATCGAGAAGCATCAGGCAAGCTGTGCTCTACCTCATGAGCCATCTCAACGGTATGCATTCCATTCGTTGGGCTTGAACTCCGACACGGAACCCTTGCCTGGATCTGACGAGGAAGATGAGACAGCAGTTCCTGACTTTCCGGCCTTCCCTAAGAGGACTTTTTCAGTGAGGTCATCTGATGAAGCTTCCGCTCCTTAGCTGAAAGGGGAGCCCGAGTCCCCGTCACCTGAGGAGGACGACGAGCAGCTTTCTGTTCCAAAAACGCCCATGGAGATGCTCACATCCAGGGGAATAGGTCCCTTGACATGGTTCCGCCAGATCAACCCACGCATCCAAGGGGATGGAAATGGGTCATTATGACCTATAGGGCGGATCGCATGCTCAACAAGACCAAATGCAAAGGGTACTTGAAGAGAATGCGTCTCCCGTTCGATGAAGAATACATCGACTTCTTCGTCAAAAACCCCTACCAAAGACCATGGGACATGACAACAGGAGCAGCTCCAGACGAGATGGACCTCGACAGCAGGGAGTTCACCCATGTGGAGATCGCCTGATGGGCCTCTAAAAAGGAAAACTGTTAATGTTTTTGAGGCCCCTGATGACCTCTGTCACGCCAAAGACATCATCAACTGACATCATCGGTTAACAGCTGGTTACCTGGGACCCCATGCTTCCCCCACCTGCCCCACAGCTGTTTTGCCACACCTGTCAGCCACATGTTGCCATGTATGGATGCATTTTTTTGCCAACATGGCAATTTCTTTTGCCACCTGTTCTCCAAAGATCCTATACATTAAGATGCGTAACTCATACCGTTTCCTATGAGAGCATGTGTAATGAGCAAATGTGCTGCCATCTCTTGGGAGTGGAGTTGACCAACTGCAGACATTCAATGCATTGAATATGAGAGATATCACTACTTTTCCGTTATTTTCTGTGTTCTTGTTTTTCACATATTAATAATGCAAATTCATGTTTTAAATTCAGAAAAAATATTAGAATAGGGTTCCTCAGACCTGGAAAACCTGGAAAAGTCAGAAACCTTAAAAATGACCTGGAAAAGTCAGGGAAGAATGGTTTATTTTGAAAAAGTCAAGGAAATTCAATGCAGTCATAGCGATCTAAAATTAATTCGTCTACAAGGTTAGCTCAGGGCCCATTTTCCAAGTAGAAATTTGAAAAAAATTTCCACAATTTTGGAGTATACATTTGCAAAATTTTCCACGTTTTTTGAGTACAAATTTGCAAAATTTTCCTCGTTTTCTGATTAAAATTGGCAAAATTTTTCACGTTTTCCAAGTACAAAGTTATTCCAATTTCCAACGTTTTTTGAGTACAAATTTGAAAAATTTCCAACGTTTTCCGAGTACAAATTAGCAAAATTTTCCACGTTTTCTCAGTACAAATTGTCAAAATTGTCCACGTTTTTTGAGTGCAAATTTTCCACATTTTCCGAGGTCAAAATTGCAAATTTTTTTCCCCGAGCACACATTTTTAACATTTTCCGAATACATAATTTTTCCATTTTAAACAACTTTCATGCAATTTGTTTCAACCCTGGAAAAGTCAGGAAAGTTGAAAATGTACTTACTTATTCCATTTCTAAGCTTGAGACTTTAAAATTCATGCTGAAAAGTTTCTAAACAACATTTTTTCAACGCAAAAATCCCTTTACGTTTATGCCATTAGGCCATATTAACTATGACTCAGCCTGCTGCTCAACTCCACGTCCGATAGAGGGCGCTAAAACAGGTCATAACACAATTAGCTATAGAGTTGCGCATCTTAATGTATAGGATCTTTGTGTTCTCCATGATCACGCAACTCGGCACAAAACTTCTTTTGCCAACGTGGCAAGATCGTTTTACTTAATGAAATTTTGGATGACAGGGCATGTTTTTTCGTGGCGGCCATCCTGCCTCTTACACGGGCCAACTTTCCAAGTGTTTTAGGCGGCTGTCCCGCCTGCCATACATCCAAACTGGATAGGTTTTGTGACGACATGGCGCATAGTTTCCTCTGCCATGCAGACATCCAATTGCACATGCGCATGCATTAATTAACACATCAGCCGGGTTAATTAACCTATCGTCACTGTATCCTACCTGTTACTTAACTTACCGATATACATTTTTTGGTTTGCCAACCTATTGTGTTAATTAACACAACTGTGTTAATTAACCAAGTAACATTACGTTGTAAGGGATTTTCATTTGTCCTTTTCACCTGCACTTATTTTGTCCAGTGTTATGCCTGCACGGCCACCAGCGCCGAAACCATAGTCCATAAGTAAAAGGTAGCAGTTACGAGGACACTTGTGCCTTTTACCTAGAAGAGGACGGAACAGGCCATTCCGTCGTCATCCTCGGCAGCATACCAGGGTTGTCAGACCAACACTTGGCAACGTGTAGACCAAGCCAGCCGACCCCTTGCTGCTTCCAGTTTTCCCTTTCCCACCTTTTTAAGGACTACATCCTTTGAGGGAGATACCAAGAGGTAAATCTCCATAACACCGTCACTTGTGCGTGTGTTAACGCCGCAATACTAACAGACTAAAATTACGTCATAAAAAGCGGCTTCACTTTCGCACTTCATTTCTAAAAATTTACATAAGGCTGTGTCATCGGGGTAATTAAATCATCTGATATCTCTTTTGCGGATTGCTGACCCTTAAAGTACGTTTGGCAACCGCAATGCAGCAGCGCGACGGGCGGGGGTTGATCAATACTTTGCCCCGCACATGTAAACAAATGAATTTTAGTTTAATTAAAATGTCGAAACAATCACAGTATATTTCTAAAACAGTAGTCTAGCATAATTATTTGTACATATTTTTGTTTTATGTACTGAAATATTTAAAAACAAATTATTTATCAGGCCATTTATTTATTTTTAAAATTAAGATGCTCAATTTCACAGGAGCTCGATTGGCTCTATATAGACCCCTGCGTTTCAATGGAATTTCCTATTGTTTCGTAGCTGATAGCAAACACTAGCGCTACCTGCTGAGTTTATTCGTTAAGGAGGGCTCGATTCTGATTTTATTCTGAAAGCACCAATAAAATGCTGAAACATGAACTAGCGTCATTACATTTTTAAATCAGGCATAATTACGATTCAAAGTTGGGTTTTGCTATTCGATTGTTTTCAGCTGGTTTTGACCTTTGCACGTGCAAAGTTGTAGCAAATTTTGGCCTTTGATCATTCCAAAGTATGAAAATTGTAAACTTTTGACAGTGGCCACATCTATCATTCATTGACACACCCTTTTTATGAATAATTCGACCAATTATACATCGAATACTATACGAATTGGGAGTGGCTTCAGTTTTACTTCTGATCAGGTGGCGCTACGACCTCAATTGCCACCAGAAAAGCATTGATTTGGTTAACAATTTTTGCATAGATTCAGATTTAACTGCCCCGATGAAACAGCCTATAGACTCATATTAACGTCAATTTATGATCTAATGTAATACAATTTGATGGCGCCTGGACTCCTAAGATGGCGGTAATTTTGAACATTCTTGTCCTTTGATTGGTCAGTAGTTTTATACTATGATCATAACATGGGTGAAAAGGTGTTGACTGCCGAGCAGCTGTGAAGAAAAAGTACCCTTCAAGTGGACGGTCATTCCAATTCCCTTTTGGAACTACGAGCCCATTCGGATTCATTCTATTGGCCTTATTTCTTGCATGCCATTAGACGTTGGAACTCTTTTCCAAAGGATAGCCTTAAGCTTCACTAAATTCAAATTTGCGATGATGTTGTAGTCCACACTAATGCGGTGGTAACTACCGAATAATTTGGGTTGATGGATTACACCCCCCTATCACATGGTATTCATTTACTGATAGTAGGGTACTGAGTTGAATTGAATTGAATGGGTTATATTTCTATGATATGTGCTCATAGCTTATTCAGCCCATTACTTCTATGAGCAAATACCACTATGGCGCTTCTATTAAGGAAGGAGGTAGTTGCCTAATTGTTTCTTTGAATCAAAATATGCTGATTAGCCTGTCAACGTATTGGCTGGATTGGCTTAATTTTTGTATCTTGACTGGGCACATGCATCAGATCATCATTGACTTGCCCTAATTCCAATTGCAAAAAGTTGCAAAAATTTTTTCAAGATGTATCAAATGAGTTATCTGTGGTGCCACTTTGAACAACTGTGGACAACTGTGAAAATTCCTTCACCTTCCACCCTTCTGTCCACATGGAAATTGCACAGCTCCCATAATAGGGGTATTCAAAGAGGTGCTGCCACGGCAGCAGTTTGCCCCAGTTACCGACCAGCAGATTTCGCTCCGCCTAGTAGGCCTACATGTGCAGACCTGCGGTCCCAAAATTCATCTGCCAACCATTCAGTTTTGGCTGTGCACTTTTGCCTGGTCGCAGCCCTTCCGGAAGTTCAGGTCAGCAAACCAGTGCATACCACTTAGTTGCTGCCACAACTGCTGGCATGGCAGCATGCTCCTTTTTGAATACCCCTATTATGTGTATTTGTATACTTTAGAATTGTTGACTTTTTTGTTGTCATTGTCTTCATTTTCCCACAGGTGTCATGCCACTACAAGCTACGATTCGAAATGGGGAAAGATGTAGCACCAATAAAGCGTTCATCAAGCCTGCTGTAACGAGACTTGAAGGGCACCCCACACCCGGCAGGAAGAAACAGCCGTCGAGGAGATCAGCTGATCCCTCGGACGCCAGAGAAACGAGGAAAGCAGCTGTTTCTCCCAGCTGGTCCCTCGGAAGAAAGAAGTTAAGTGTTTGCGCAGAGAGGTGAACGAAGGGGAGGGGACTTTACCTGGGCCGAGCAGATGTCGGACCAGGAGAACGGAACTTTGGACAGTCGGAGTCGAAATTTGGTGAGAAAAAGATGCTTCCTGAAGAGGGAGAATTTTGGAGAGCCCGTTCTCGCAGCTACCTGGACTTTTCTCAACTGCATAGGAGTGCCCCCAGGCGTAAATATAAGTGTTTTGCATAATTTGGTTGGCATTTGCCTCGTTTATATTGCCCTTTTTTTTAAGCACATGAAAATGTTTGTTTGAGAGAATTTTATCGGAAGGGAGAAACCTATTTTGGAAACCTTTAGCCGTGATATTTTATAAATGCATGTCAAATTTTATAAGGAAATTATTCCAGTTGTTATCTGAAGAATATTTGGAGTATTTTAGAGAATCGAAAATTTAGTCTCCGCCAATTTAGAGGATTTTTTGGGAGGTACCCATTTTTTTGGGCCCGTGCAATAAATGTTGAATTGGAATCCCTTGACGAGCAGATCAAGCTCGGTTGGATTATTTCGTGCATGAATCGTATGTTAACCGATTGTTTTGGGGGTTTTTACTCACGTTCCCCGCTGTGATTTTAAGTGCCTGCCATGTTTCTATACTCATTTTGGAGAATTATTAATATCTCCCGTGGGGTCTTGCTAGAGTTTGGGGAGGGAGAGCACTAGGGCAGAATTGCCTCTAGATTCTCTAGACCCTGAAGGTTTTGGGGGCTTAGTCATTCCAAGAGCTTTAACTTTGGGTATCCAAAAATCTCTAGTAGAGGACCAAATGCAATAGTCCCATTTGTTCGTTTAAGTGTTGGAAACGAAAGTTTCTCCATCTCGTGATTTTTGATTTTGTTATTGGAGAAAATCTCCCTTTTTGCCTTTGTTATATCATTCATGCGTATTGTTGTCATGAAACTTAGTCATAAATAAGGATTGCAGATGAATCCTGTATTAATTTACCTCAAATTTTGAAATTCCTATTTTATTTTATTTTCACCATTATTTTATGTCATAAAGATTTTTATTTCCATTAATCAACATTCCAAATGAAACAATAAAACTCAATAAATGGATGTTTCCCCACCAACTCTTTGGTCTCACGATGGTTCGGTCCCCATCTTTATTACCAACACTCTCACCCTCGACATGCATGTCCAGCTATTTTCAGGTGATGGTTTAGATCCTTCGTTTCTCCATCTCGTCTACGTATTCGCGAATGACATTGTCTGGGTTTGTGTGCCTTTAAGTGAGGTAAGTGATTATTTCCTTTTAGAAATCAACTAATGATCCCTAAGAACCCAGTTAGGGTCATTACACTGCGTCTAAAAGACCAAATCTACAAATAAAAATTCACGCGATGGTTCTTCGTGTAAAGTCTTCGTAGTTTGTACTGATAAGTTTAGCAATTTATTCGGCAGTAATAACGGCGTTTCTTACATATTTAGATTGTATTTGATGAGAACAAGATTGTAAAAGGCGTGGTTTATGAGCACAGCGGAAAACAAATCTTTGCCAAAGCAAACAAGGAAGTCATTTTGTCTGCAGGTTGCAACGAAATTCTTTAAACGAGTTATTATTAGAGCGATTTTTGATTAAACAAGATTAAATGGAAGGTCTATATTTCAATTTGTAGGTGCAATTGGTACACCAAAGTTACTCCTGCTGTCAGGCATTGGACTCAAGAAAGATCTGGATAAGTTAAATGTATATATTCAAATATTTATATTTTCTAAAAAGCTCAAGTGAACGATTGTACGTTCGTCTAAGACTAAGGAGCCAAAGAAATTATCTTTTGTGAAATTGTGTTTCAATACTACCACTACGAGTAGAGTACGGGCATCTTCAAAACTTTCCCAAGAACAACGACTCTAGAAGACGCTTCAAAACTATTAGAGAAAATTGGGAAAGTTTTGAAGCGTCTTCTAGAGTCGTTGTTGTTCATTAAAGTGGAATGACTTTCTTTTGTCATTATTAATTTTATTTTAATCTTTTAACAGATTACTACAACTGTGAACTCGCCAGGCGTGGGACAAAATTTGCATGACCATGTCATGGTAACTGGCGTTACTTTTACGGTTGAAACCAACGATCCAATTACGTTTCCGAAGATGATTTCACCATTAAATATTCTAAAATATTTACTCTTCAAGGATGGTTTGTATCTTCATCAGACGTCATGTCATTATTAATGCAGTCAAGGCATTATGCTGTTGTATTTAAAGTCTTTATTTGCATACAAGGGCCAACTATATAAACGATGAAATTTTTGGGATCACTTAAAGGTTTCGTTAAATCAGAATGGAATTAAGACGAGCTTATCCAATCCATTTGGTTATGACTATTTATTTAGAAAAATCACAAAAAAACAAAAATAATGCACTGATTTACTTTTTTGTTTTTTTTTCACATATTAAGATCTAACTCAATGTGTCGTTATATATCAGAATTATTTTACAGATCGTACTCGTACTTTCAATTAGAAAATTAATTTCTAAAATATTGAAATAGTTAATGTTAAATTGTTGTTTGAACATTGTCAGCCAATTTTCTCGCAGTCACTAGTCATTGATCGTTGGCACGCCCATACATGTACAGTATTTAGACAACATTTTACATGAATGGTATTGCAATGGCTTCAGGCTCACCTTTTTTCACCTTTAAACGGAAGAAGATGATTTGAACATATTGTAAACATCTGTCCAAATAGAATTTGAGCCAGTACATAATGCAATAAAACATTGCATCTTAAATTCGTGAACTCGTACTTGTAGACAATATCAAGCAGTGTTGGGCATTAGTCGAATAAATTTTAAATCATGGCTAAAATTGACGACTAAAATAGTCCTTTTTAAATTAAAATGACTAATTTAGTCGTTAATTGTCAGTCATGTTGTAGTATTAATGACTGGTTCAGAATAATGTATTAGCTCAATACAATTTTCAATCATAACTAAAATGAATGACTAAAATTGATGTCTAAATTGCTTTGGTGCGAGGCCAGTTAAATTGATGACAAAATAGTCTCCAGACTCCAATCAAGGGTATTATTTCGAATTTTCGACAGTGTGGCAGATTTTCGACATTATTGCGAATTTTCCACAATTTGGGGATTTTTCGACAATTATTCGAATTTTTGACCGTTTGGTAAAGCTTTTTCGACAGCTTTGCAAATGTTCGACAATTTTGTGAATTTTGTGGACAATTTTGCGAATATTTTGATAACATTGCAAATTTTCGACGGTAAAGAGACTTTTTCGACAGTTCTTTTGTTATTTTTTCAAATTTTTGCAAATTTTTCCATAACTGCTAAATTGTGAAAAATTTCGAAAATTTTCGACAATGTTGCCACATTTTCGAATATTAGGAAAATTGCCGGAAATTTGAACAATTTTTCTTAATTTGTCAAAATTGTCAAAAATTATCAATATTTACAAAAAATGTGACATATTGTTGAAAATTTTCTTATAGATAGTTTCCCAGTTCCATTAATTGATACAAAGTTAGACCCACACGGTTGCGTTGCGTAAACGACTAATGACTTAGGAATATTAGTCTAATTATTCTAGATTACGACTAATAAATCATCAATTGGAAGAGCCATTACTAATCAAATTAGTTCAGGGTTCCCCCAGAAATTTCATTTTCATCTTCCCTGACTTTTCCCTGACTTTTCCAGGTTTAAAAAAAAATTTCTCTGACCAATGACAACGTGAAAAATTGTCATATTTTCCAAAATTGACACTGAAATTTTTTTTAAAAAATGACCAGCGACAATTTTGAAAATTAACATGGAATTTTTTTTAAAAATTAAAAAAAATTGCATGAAAATTTTTTAAAATGAAAAAATTATGTATTCGGAAAATGTTAAAAATGTGTGCTCGGAAAAAATTTTGCAATTTTAACCTCGGAAAATGTGGAAAATTTTTTCTAATTTAAACTCGGAAAACGTGGAAAATTTTGGCCAATTTGTACTCGGAAAACGTGGAAAATTTTGCTAATTTGTACTCGGAAAACGTGAAAATTTTTGCAAATTTCAACTCGGAAAACGTGGGAAATTTTGCAAATTAAAACTCAGAAAACGTGAGAAATTGTGTAAATTTGTACATAGAAAACGTGGAAAATTTTCCTAAATTGTACTCGGAAATCGTGGAAAATTTTGCAAATATCTACTCGGAAAACGTGGAAAATTTTGCAAATTTGTACTAGAAAAACGTGGAAAATTTTGCAAATTAATACTCAGAAAATGTGGAAAATTTTTCCAAATTTCTACTTGGAAAATAGCCCTGAGCTAATCTTGTAGGTATTAATTTTAGATTGCCATGACTGCGTTGAATTTCCCTGACTTTTTCAAAATAAATCATTCTTCCTTGACTTTTCCAGGTTTTCCAGGTCTGGGGGAACCCTGTAATTACACGTTATATTTTTGTTCATTTTCAATGTTAACTTTTTTTTTAAATTCCTTGGAAAATATAATAAATCTGTCTAAAGAAATTCAGAAAAAAATATACGTAGCTGAAAGTCGAAAAGTTAGCTTCAAATGCCGATAGGACCTTTTTTAAATTTACCTAAATCTTTTTGTCGCAATTTCCTTTATTTTCCGAAAAATTCTCCACACAATACTGCTGCAAATGTGATGAATATTCTGCATCTACACGAGGAAACAAAACCATTCAGGATTTAAAACACGATACGAATGTAAATTACTTTAATTCGTTAACAGCTTTAGAGATGTGCGAAAAAAATATATATAAGGATCTGCTAGCCTCCACTCAGTGGAGGAATAACTGCAATTTCATCCCCACTTTTCAACTCAAGATTTGGATCACCGGCCTCTACGTAGTGCTGATTCACAGCCAGGATAACGTTTTCAGAGATGGCCCTAAGAGCGGGATAAGCGTTCATAACTTCGTCTTTCAACTTTTCGGCAGATATTCTCCCTGTAGCAACAGGCATTTCACTTTCCTCCAGTTTGGTCAGTTCCCTGGCTTTTGCAAAGAACAGCACTTTGACTTTGATTCCCGCCTCTGCCATTTTGTTTCTTCTCGTTGACTCAAAAGATTACTTGACTGCTCCTGCCCCAAATTTGATTTCTCTTTCAAACTGCTCGGCCGTCAACGTTCCCTCGATGGTTTCGAAGTTAGGATTGAAGACCGAATAGGCGCTCAGTTCACCATCCTTTTTGGGCCCAGACCTCAGGTTATTCCATATGAAGTACAAGCATGAAACTACGAAGAAAACTGCGCCGAATTCTAGCTTGACGAACAAAACCATCAAAATGAGCCAGAGAAGACACTTTATGATGAGCACCGAATTGTTCAGGTAGCGATCGGTTCCGGAAAGTGTCGGTGTTTTGGTTTCGGGATGATGCGATCTCGAACCATCTAATCCCTCGTCGATCGACGACTTTTCAACTATGCCGATGACTGGATAGTTGATATTGTCCAATTTATTCTAAATAAGAAATGGATTCAGCGTGAGATTTATAATTGAAAATATATTTGATCACGGTTGCTTGTAAACAAGAGACTATAATATCAGGGTTCCCCCAGAAACTTCATTTTCAACTTCCCTGACTTTTTCAGGTTTGAAAAAAAATTTCCCTGACCATTGACAACGTGAAAAATTGACCCTGCGAAATATTTTTTTTAAATTTACTAACGACAATTTTGAAAATTAACAAAGAAATTTTTGTAAAAATTAAAAATAATTGCATAAAGATTTTTTTAAAATGGGAAAATTTTGTGTTCGGAAAATGTTAAAAATGTGTTCTCGGAAAAAGTGGGAAATTTTGCAATTTTGTCCTCGGAAAATGTGGAAAATT
>JAQGAO010003319.1:0-17279 GCA_034697705.1 Ommatoiulus sabulosus | reverse complement strand
ACATCTATGTGATTTAATAATTTAGATTTTTAAATTATTGATGTACATGTACAATTGTATATACCGTATGCATTTGATTCGAAAAACTTAACATAATGTTTAATATAGGCGAATTTATCTTTGGATGTATATCTCTTTTGATACAGATTTTATGCAAATTTAATACTTGATCTAAAATCAGTATCAAAATGCTAACATAATTTTAAGATTTTAAGATAAATCTTAGGCCTTCTAGGCAATGTACATGTATATGTAATTCGTCGCTATCAAATTGCATGTAGCTTGAAAATGAAATTTGTTGAATACTGTATTCTAAGACGCGAGCATAATATGCAGTATTATTTCGTATAACTTGATATCTTTCGACAAAATTAACCATATTCATGAGAATGGTTTTAATATATTAATATGTTTTTCCATACATATTATTTCGTATAGCCATGTCTTGTATACATCTTATGACATATAAAATAGTTGATATTTTTTGAGAAAATAAACCATATTTATGAAAATGTTTTTAATATATTTATACATTTATGACTCCCATATATTGCCAATAGCTTAATATTTTCAAAAATAATGTGTGGCAATTCACCGTTATCACGATATTTCTGAAAATATATTCCAATCATGTAACAATTGAAATAAATTCACACCGTCCTTTCCTTTCAGATGTTGTTATACTTGTACATGCACTAAATGCCTCGCAAATTCAAACATTATGTTTAAGTAGTTATGAAATTCATATCTTAATCAATGAATATTTAATCCAGAATGCATGTTTTTTTTCTCCAAAATCGTCGAATAATTTATTACATAAATGTAATAAACATTTTAGTTCGGTAATTTGGGTTGTTTTAATGCCATGATTTATTTTTGGTTTTAATGCAATTTATGTAAAATATGCCACATTAAATAATTATTTGCAAGTTTGGACCGATACGGTAATTTGGGGACGTTTCTTTTTTTTTTATTTAATAAGTTTAATATTTAAATGGCGGTTATAGAGTTCTGCTAATTCGATCATTAGGATATCATCGTTGCCCAACATTAAGAGGTTGATGCAAGAAAGTTACATTAACTGGCGCGTTTTATTCATCATTGAATCAAAATGCGTAATTGGATGTCAAAGGTTCTCATCAAAGACAAAGTCAATGCAATCCAATTAGTTGCACTTGGCATGCTGAGAGATAGATTAAATTGCTCATCTGCTTTTTTTCTTAGCTTTAATCACTTTGGAAGATAGCTCGAAATGGAAACTTCTAGGTTAACCTCAGTGGCAGTATCCTTATAATTTTATCCAATACCAGCAGACCAGTATAAGCTTCTTCGTATCGCGTTTATTTTGTCATTCGGCTTGTTAATTAACTCAATTCATCATTTGAAAGTTTGGTTTATGTTAACATATCATTAATTTCCATTTACGTTCCTGTAGCATACGTTTTGTTTATTCTTGATTAAAATGAATTGGTTTTAAGAAGGTCAATTACCTATGGATTCTCACATACGGCATAGCTTACCAGAGAATGAGCATATTGTACAGTATAGTTTCCATAATTTTAGTTTATTTAGATAACGATGAAAATTTTTAAAAAAAGTGGTTGTTAATTTTAGAGTTTCGAATTTCCAACAAATTTAAATTTTAAGATGTCTTGATCAACAAATGGAGATTTTTTTGACGTAGAACTACGTCTTTCAACGACTTAGGTGGTAATGGGGTAGTTTTGGTTGTCCGAAAAATGTCCAATTTTTTGTTTCATAAAAAAACGTTGGATTTTGTTCGAAAACATATCCGAAAAATTGGACCTTTGTAATGAATGACGTCATTCTTTAAAATTCTGACTACCTGATTCATTTAAATTCCGTTGACGTCACTCATTAAAATTCTGACTACCTGATTCATTTAAATTCCGTTGACGTCACTCATCATAGTTCTGATGGCGTCACTCATTAAGATTCGGTTGATGACGTCATTGCTTAAATGACTTCATCATCATCAGATTAAAAAAAAATGATGACAAATCTATACTCCAGTGTTTTTTTAACTTCATTACAAGTTTTAAATTAATTTACAATTAACGTATGGACAAATTAGACACGTGATATTCTCAAACCTGGTTATTTTCGAAAATATTTCGTATGATTCTCATGTAGTGATTTAAAAAATAAATTGAATTTTAATCGGTGCTATTATTAAAAAATCGAAATTTCTATAAAATATTTGTTTATAACAATATAATGCGGTTTTTGAGATCTACTAATTTTAATCTTGTTAGATCTCCCACTTTGGGCAGAGAAATAACACGGATTACCCATTTGTTAAAATAACTTATTTGATCGATGCAAGCGCATTTGCATTAGTCACGTATGATGTCATCGTAGGAATGCTTCATTTAATCTTAATTTTAATAATTGCGATGGAGCTTTTGTTTTTATTGGTTTCGTTTCCTATCGTGCTAAAACGCATAAGGCATTTCCATATTTGATAATATTAAACCTGACGTGAATCTAATGCAATGATAGATATTGTAATTTTTTATTTCTGCAAATGATTAATCTATCTAAGATAAACAACTTCTGCTCGAAGCCATTCTGCATGTAAAGTGTGCCACCAATCAAGTTGTTCATATTTTTTAAAATTACATGTTTTGATTTATTTGGCATTCATCATGTTATTGCCCCGATGGCGTCATTTCGATATAAGTAGCTAAGAAAATCATAAAGCCTCCGGTCATGGGTTCACAATTCAGTTATGTTCATTTTAATTTTAACAATCTGATGACGCTTTTAAAATCCATATACTGCAAAATATATTCATTGCCGAGAATCTTGTAAGTTAATCGGGTAGAACATGTAAACGGTAAGATAATGTTCTCTAAAATAATTGAATATTTAAATATTTCTGTTTGAGCCCATATCAAAGCAAATACAGAAACCCAACAAAGACATTTTGTTGCAGTTTTATTATTTTCCCGAAAAATTTTTTGATGCTACTTTGGGTTTTTTCAAATATGAGTTAAATATAATTTAATGAGTCTCACCAATTTCACGTGCAATGGGAACTTGATTTATTTATTTATTCGCGAATATTTGAAGTAAATGTTCTTTGGAAAAGTCTTGGACACAACGTAGAATGGTCCAAACAAATTATTTGTTCTAATTAAATTATGTAGAAGTAATGTATTGAAAGTAAGTTAATTAATAGTTCCAACAGAAAGGTTTGGAATAATTAATTATAATTTATTTTGGAAAAAAATATTTTTCAGTTAAGTCAACATACTTTGAAGATGGCCCGGGTATTTGGAGCAAAGCATGTTATGATATACAGTACTACGTGAATAAAGATTAACACAAGTAGTATATGTTCATTATATGTTTATAATACAAATACTGATCTTTTGGTTGTATTAAATGTGTGATTTGGAGTATTTTTTTTAATTTTTATAAATCGTCGAATTGATTTTAAAATTAAATTATATTTCTTCTATTCCATTTGACGGAATTTGAATTTGTTATGAGAGATTTCGTTACAAAATCGTGTTGGTTAAGATAACTTAAAATGCCTTCTTTCATATACACTGTATTAGTAACTGCCCAACTTACGGAAGTTTAAATGAAACTTGCTGAAGCAGTGTTTTTATTTACACTGAATATTATCTCGTTGACGCAAATAATGTAAAAATATCAACGTGTTTGCGTTAAATTATAATTAATGCTTGAGAGAGTTATTGGCTGAGATTTCTTGATGCGAGGCTAATCTGATTTTTAAATGACTTCCATACTTTTAATTTATATATATATTTATTCGACAAAGTGTGAGCTTCCAACGCGCGTTCATTCCCTGACTTTGAAATTGCAACGTATTGATTTTTGAGCATCATTTTTTCTGATAAAAGCCAGTCTTACCGTGCCTCGCTCTCCAATTCATATCTCTGTCACATTCGGCTTCTAGCATTTCGCTAGAATCTGAATATCCTAACCTCGATTGGTGCGATTCTTGAAGATAAAGTGCTAGTTCTTGCTTTTCTTGCGCTGTGGGATATCTGCAATCAAAAAATGGGGGCTATGTAGGTTACGCTTTTTTTATTTACAATATCTTGGCCAAAAAGAAACAAGCTTGCTACAGTGGAACCTCGATCATTAAAAAGAATTAAATTTATACCAATTTATGATACGAATTCATTTCCTGTCCCCGTCCTAGGCTTTGCGCGGATATTTTTAATGTCTTCGTTTTAGACGAATTACGAATTCGGATATTGCAAATTTTTGGTTAAAACGAATGAATTTTCGTCATATCGAGCATACGGGCTATGTCAAGTTAAAACGAACTTTAGACAATATGAAAAAACAATACACCGGAGCATATCTGTGCTAACCTGAAATGTTTTAACGATGAACTACAGGTATATAATTATGTACATTTGGGATGCGTGGTAAATTTCATCATAATCAGAATTTAGGGAATGACGTCATCGTCAGAATCTTACTGAGTGACTTCATCACAACTTTTCTGAATGACGTTTTCATCATAATTTGAATGAGTGACATCATCAGATTTCTAATCAATTGTGTCATCAAAACTGTATGAATGACGTCATCAGAATTTTTGAATGATGTCATTCATTACAAATAGCTTCTTTTCGAGCATTTTTCTGACATAAATCGAAAACATTTTGGGGCAAAAATCAGATGTTTTTCGGACGTCCAAAGCTCCAACACATAAATTGTACGTTATGACGGGGAATTCCCCGATAAATGTTGCAACACCTTTATCATTCACAGTGGGCGGGTAGGATTAATTTCATGCAAAAGTCGATGAAGCTAGTTTTTATTGATGAAGTCTCGTATTTTCTGACTTCTGATAATACGAACTATGGTTTAAACGAACACATTTTTACACTCCTGTATACATTTGTCTTAACGAGGTTCGACTGTATCTTTGTCTATGTGAAATTAATTCTGCATGGGACTTATGACAGAATGAGAAATTGAACGATTCACCGGTTAACCTTATTAATTTAAAACAATTGAAATGTCGAGTGGTTCGCTCGTAGTATTTTTTCTGTTATTTGCTCGTACAATAGCGCAATCAGAGCTCATGTTTAATATTTTCGTAAATAAAGCGCAGCAATGTTTGGTCACGTGTTATGATATCAGTGATCTGACTGGCTGAAAATGACGTTTCAGCTTAATCGCAAATGCGCGTAGAGCGCTGTGTTTGAACCATCACGGAGTAAATAATAAATAAGTAATGAATAAAAGAACATTTTGAGTATCGTGGCAGAAACATTGTCGATCAATATGGCTTCACGATTTCATTATGGGATACGCAATACTCGTGCATATAATTTCGGCTTGTTTGTAGTCTATGTAGTTTTGATCTACCGCGTTCTGTAATTCGGGTTGACGCTTGACGTACAGTATGATCAGAAATTCAACATAGATTGACACACATGAATTTGTCTTTATTTTTATTAAATATACTGAATTTTATATTTGAACCACATAACCGTATACTGATTAGTTAACCCACTATTATCTATTTTCCACTAAACTATTAAAACATAAACAAAGTTAACTGAAACATAACTGAATATTAGACCATAAATAGTCCACTTGCTACAAGTGGAACTTCATTAAGAAGAACTTGCTTTATACGAATTTCTGATAGTACGACCTGATCCCTAGTCACCGTCCTAGGCTATGCATGGACATCTTTAATTTATCCGATTAAGACGAATTACGAATTCGGATATTATAAAGTTTCGGGTAAAACGAATGATTTCTCAAGGCACCGATTTTGCTCGCTATATTACGTTAAAACGAAATTCAGACTTTTAAAAACGATACGTTATAACGGGTAATTTTCTGATAAATGTTGTATCATATACTGTACATGTATACGTGGGGTATTTCAATGAACATATTTTGAGTGACATTTTACAGGTTTATCAATATTTAATTTGGTATTGATGAACATTCTAAGGATTGTATTTTACGAAAATGTTACGCATTATGTGTTTTTTTTTTTCATAACAGAAATACTGTATACGTAGATTTTTGACTTTTTTAATCGAGTAAGTAGTCTAAATGTTAGATTCTAATCAGAACAACTTGTCAAAATTGTACTAAAATAAGTACTTAGTTATTTATCTTCGTTATCTACACACTCATATAGGAAAACTATTCTACATGTAGTTTCTTTAGGGACCGCGCAACTAGGACACACTTAGTGAAATCCAATATTCCAACGAAATGTTCCCCCTGTTTCTTAGCAATCCCGTATTACTTAAGAGATATCGGTGATTGCTCTCTTCAAGGGATAATTTTATTATACAGGGTGGGCCAATAAAAAGTAAGCCAACTTTATAAAAATCATAAAATGGTTATTTTTTAATAAAATTTTATGAAAATTTGTACATGTGTACTTAAATTGGATATAAAAAAATTCCCTATTTCAATTCGTGCTCAAAGTTAGCACCTTCCAAGCGAAATGGTTACGTCATTAAAAAGAACGTGAACGAGGGAAATTCGAAAGTAAAGAGAACAACAATATTTGCACACATTTTCGTTAAATTCCATTAACAAATAACCATTTTATGAATTTTATAAAGTTGGCGTACTTTTTATTGGCCAACCCTGTATATTTCAAAATAAATTGCTATAACGAATTAAGATGATAAAAGCGGAAACAACAGATTCAGTCACAGGAGTATTTTTTAACAAAAAAATTTAGCTAAAAAAGGGAATCGACGAGTTAAATTAAATCATATATATATATATTTGTTTAATATACTATCTTGATCAGCAAGTAGAGTTTTTTTTAAATGAAAAAAGTTTTAAGTTATTTATCTACGTTATTTAAACAAACACATAGCAAAACTATTCTTGCTTTTAAGGGACTGAGCAACTATAGGACACACTTAGTGAACTCCCGTATTCCAGTGAAAGTTACTACCTGTTCTCTACCAATCAGGCATTACTTCCGAGCTATCAGTGATTGCTCACTTTAATGGGGTTCTTCAAAATAATATAAATTTAAATGTACTTCGAATATTGCTTATTTTTTTTGGTTTTTGCCCTAACATATTTTTGCCAGTAATCTGATGCTCGATACAATACTGGTATCAAAATATATATAGCCGTAAATATTTTTTACATTATACTTTAAAGACATCTTGCTGCGAACTAAGAAAGTTAGCAATTACTTAGAGATGTTATTGTTGTTGTTACGAACTCTTATCGCAAAATTTGTCGGTACAGCATAAAGCACTTTTCGACCCTTGTCAAAGCGACGGCGTAGGGGAATAGCCTAAATTAAAGGCGATCGGTGTTTACCATGTATCCTCATGGAGAAAATGTAATTTGAGTCCAGCTTGTTATGTGCCTCATATTGGAGTATTCCTCTGAGGCGAAAGACACTTTGAATGGGCCTCCGGGGGATTTTTAAGATAAGACCGAATAATCTTGCCTTTATAGATCTAATTTGTAGCCCGTGTATACCTCCAGTTCATAACCTCTTCCTCACTTCCAGCTCTGCTTTGGTCATATAAACGGGCAACATAAGCCATCTTAAATTCTGAAACTGTTTTGGAATTCGATTTATTGTCCAATCCAATACCGCGAGGCCAAAAGCGGGTTATATGACCTCCGCAGTTGCATTCAAGTTGACCACTGCTGGTGTTTTCAAAATGAAATTTCCCCTCGTTTCTTCGAGATAAACGTAACTTCGGATTGAAAAGTAATGAAATTCACCCCCCTGCGAAATGTACGACACAAGGAATTACTTATAAAATTTGATTTAACTGCTCTTGTTTAAGCTTGTGGACACAGACAACACCTAATTACATTTAATAAAATACTATAATTAATGCAGTTACACGTTTCGCGACGAATTACATATCGCACCCCCCTAGTTCAAAAATGACAACTCTTAAATTTTTCATTTTGAGATAAAGGAAGTTTTAATACATGTAGTGAGTAATTAACTTTCATTTGTAAATCAACAAGCCGAATCTTCGTTAACCACAAATATGCCCTTTTTACCGAATATAGTACTTATTTTTATCGACTTAATACCGTCTACCGGTTGTCATTTTTCTATCGAAATTAGGGTCCGTGAGGCGGAAGTTGTCGGAATAAAATTCTATATTTAAAAAGGGAATAAATTGATTGAAAGGTTTGTTTTTTAATTATTATATGCTGTATATATTGTTCATCAAAACGCGTTTTGAAATGATAAGTTTCTAATTATTTCTCTTCGTCTACTACAAAATACAAAACAATTTATAATCTTCAAGTTTCTTTAGGTAATGGGTCACTTGAAAGCATTTTTAGTGAACTTCCGTCATCCAAATAAATAATTCCCCTATTTGTCGGCAATCATGCAGGTGTTACTTTGGAGCCATCAGAGATTGCTCACATAAAGGGGTATTTTATCCTTAAAAGTAATGGTTTGAATGACTGAATTATGAATGAGCTGATTATTCGTTATTGTATTACATTTTAACAAAACAGTCTTAATAAAAATCCTATGAAATCAAATGTTAATAATAATTAAATGTTAAAATATTTGTATGCAATCGATAAATGCTGTAGACCAAATGGTAATGCATGTAGTGATTATCTACATATGTTATATTTTTCATTTATTTTTTTGGAAAATATAATAATCAAAATCATGCACAAGAAATTTAAATGTTTTATTTAATTTTAATTTCGTATTCAATAATTTCATAAAATTATCTTAATTATTGATTCTATAATTTATTTTGTAAACATTTCATATGACCTGAATTTTAAAAGATATTTTATACTCTGTATATACATGTAGTGAGTAATTAACTTTCACGTTGAATTTCATGTTCCGTACGAATTTGAACAAAAACTTGCTTTTATCTAGATTACCCTTGGCATTTATCTTCGAAGCTATTACCTTTTTTAGTTTAGACGTTTTGCATACAGTACAGGTATATTGTTATCTTAATTTGTGCTGATGTTGTCTGGAGAACATTGTTCGTTATTTAACATAATTGATAAACAATTTAATTATCCATACCACTTCCAATTACGCTCAACATTTTAAATGTTTAAGTATTTTCATGATAGGTTATCTTATTTTTGGCATTCGAGGTTAACATCATCTATTTTTTTGAATATTTCTCGCTTTTGAGACAAAGGCTTTCTACAAATGAAATTGAATCATATAAATCGTAGCATTTCCAGCATTTCTTTACTTATTCCTGTCACATTTTTAAAATTTGAATCCGCAAAACCGTATTTCGCATATACATTATACGGATTCCTTGCTTTCATATCATAAATCCCCCACAACAAATGGTTACATTTATTCTTCGCCATATAACATAAATATCCCATCTCGATGACTGATTAGTCTTGTCACGTTAGATGTAAAGTAAAGATGCTTAAAGTTAAAACATTCAGCATTTTCGGAATGATATATTCTAGGCCAACAACGATGGTCGTGGCAGCTAGTTTCATTGGAATTGGAAATCTGTTAAATAATAACGCAAGCAACGTGGTTCTAAATTTGGGTTCCCCCAACTGTTATTTCGGCTTGTGTTAAGTATTAAATTCGTTGCAAAATACAGCTTACAGGAATTAATACAATATTTTTAATGATGTGTATACAAATAACTTCTCTAATGCAAATAACCCATGTGGTAGAAGTTAAGTTAGGACGAAATTCTTAGTTCATAGTTTAAAACTAATTTTACAATGTCAACACACTTTAGTGCTTTTTGTGGAAAAAAAGTTGAATATCGGAAATATAGCAAACTTCATTAAGAAAACCTCATTTTCAGTCAATGTCCTAGAGTATACTGGAATATTGTTAATTTCTTCGTTCTTATAAAAATTCCATATTCGGATATTACAAATTGTCGGGCTATAACGAATAACAGGAAATTATCCTATAAAAACTGCAGAATCTTCCCATTTGTTTTCCTTCCGATAACACCAACCACGGTTTACACGAACACATTTTGACATACCTTGCGATTCGTCTTAACGAGGTTCAACGCCATCTGCTATGATTTTGAAACTTTTCACACCGTACATTTGCTATCAAAATGTCGAACCAACTCGTTTTTACCTAACATAGTTCTCTAAGAAATGACTTTTCATAATGAAGAAAAAAAATCTGCTCATTTTAATTATTATTCGTGTCACATATTTTCTTCGAAACTATTTCTATCTGCATTTTCTCATTATTATTTCGCGCATTCGAGAAAAGCTTACACAATTTTGGTTTTGCCATAAATACATTAAACGGTCTTTTTTGATAGACATGAAAGTGGATGTTAATGTACGAAACATTTCGCATCGCTTATACGAATGATTTCTGTTTATAAGAAAGCAATACGCGTGTATTTATTAAAAGTAGGACCTGGGATCTTCCGCAAAAAACGAATTAAGCTGCGTTTTTGATGCATTTGAAAGTGTTAAATTATTCAGAAAGCACGATGGAGATGCCAAGATATACGTTTCGCTTAGACATTTCCCAACCAAAATATATTCAATAAACATATAATTTAAAAAAAGGTAATCTCCGTGTAAGCCTTCAACTTCTATCCGTTTGAAGATTTCGGTTTTTTTGCCTCTACTCAGATAGAAATGTATGTCACGTGCGTGTGAATCCGTAGTTTGGTGAATTAATTATTAAAATATTTTGGACTGCTGAATGATGTTTTTTTTTTCCCATTTAAAAACGTTTTCATGAACGTTCTCAGAAATATTAAATCATGGAAATTAATGCTAAAAGCATGCTGTTTAATAGACACGTGAGTTGAATATGTCTAGTTTTGACATAGAATTACGTCTTACCCCGATTGGAGGGAGTATAGTTTTGGAGTTTCGGTTGACCATTGAAATCAGAAAAATGAGATATTTTTAATAAATTACGTTACTCATTAAAAGGCTAATGATTTCATCCACATTTGATGACGCCATCCATCAAATTCGGATGATGATCCCATTTATGAAAAATTTGATGATGACGTCATCCATAACAAAATCTGATTACGGCATGCATAACAATTATGATGTTAACGTCATTTATTACAAATCGGATGAGGACGGCATTCCTAATATTATAACGATGGCGTCATTTATAAAAAATACGATGAAGGCGTAATTCATAAAAAAATTCATGATGATGTAGTTTATAAAAAAATATGATGATGACGTCATTCCTTAAATTGTGATGAATGCGCTATTCCTAATTATATTATGATTATGACGTAATTAAAATTATGATGACGACATTTGAAATATTCTGATGATGGCGTCATCATCAGAATTTTAATGAATAACGTCATCATTTACTATGTAGCCCCAGATGTACGTTAAAAGGCTGAAGGACAATTGCACAGCAATGCTCAGTTTTTTGTTTTTCTGTTTTTTAAATAACAGTATAGTTTGAAATATGCCTTAGTCTAATTCCCCGGGGATTTTAGGTTGAAAATATTTTGCAAGTTCCTCAGCGTTGTTATTTGTCAGTTCTTGTGGTCTAAAAGCGCTAAAACTGCAAATCTCCAGTAGTTTTCGTGAATTCAAAAAAAAAAAAAAAAATGAAAAATGCGATGTAAGGTTTATATAGGAAACCACCATACAGGATGTAACAAAATAAATCATAGTGGATTTTTTCCCCTTCGTTTGATCTATCTTCTCTCTACTCCACTACAATTTATCAAAAAAGCTTCTAGGCAAACTATGCCAATGCTTGTACATACAGTATACGCTCATAGCATGGTGGAAATATACAGTGTAACATTGTTACACAGCAAGGTGGCTTAGAGGTTAGAATTCTCATCTTGCATTCGGTAGACCCAGGTTCGATTCCCGGGTCGGCCATGACGTCTTCCCATCCCATTCTAGTCCTAAATGCTGGAAATGTAATTAAACTGTGATGTTGGGGTCCATTATGACCAAACTGCTTAATCTGACTTAATTCGTATATTGATCCCCCTGTCAAATGGTACTATGTACTGACTGCAGGGTAAGGAATTGAATTGACATCATTTTATATTTGAGATGGAAGTGGTGGTGAACAATTTCATACGAAATGTTTTGCTTGATTTGGTGTAATACATTAATGATACCTTAATGACTTTGTCCACGTGAGGCTTGACCAAATCATTTTTATAATTGGTACTGTTCAGATGGGTAATTTTTACATGATAAGACTTGCTTTTTTTAGTATTTTCTCACGTCATAGCGTGACGTTTATGGGGCGTGTCTTGCAAATGGATCGTTTTTCGATGAGAATTAATTGGCAAAGATAAATACTTGATATATATTTATATACACGTATATTTAATCTCTTTAACAAAAATATAGTAACAATAAAGTATATAAATTTGTTCCATAAAGTAAATAAATTCATTTATTATTGAGAAAAATAATATTGCGCAAAAATGTTTGTTTTTGTGCAAAATCATGTTTATCTTAATCAATTTATAAACGATTGTACTTTGCATAAAAATGTGTCCTGCAAAGTTGCTGCATAAACATATTTTTAAATGAATAGTTTGATTCTAAACATTTAATATTTTAACCTTGGATATGCTATTTTGTAAGCATGTTTGTCTAGAACGGGTTGCACATTTCCGCAATTAATCTCAGCCATAAACCCCAGGGAATATAATTGAATGACTAAACCGCAATAGTTAAGTAGTTTTCATCTCTTATTCATGGAATATTAATAAAAGATTAACAATTTAAATTTGAAAACAGACCTGTTTATTAGCTGATCATTATGTAAGCTCCCTCTGCTTATCCTGGATAGTCTCCTATCGTTGTCTGGTGACGTATCGTTGGATGTGCTCGAATCTGTGCCATGGTACAGCAAATCTGGAACTGAAAAATAACATCTTATTAGTTAAGGCTCCACATGTCTGCGTAAACATTTTAATCTCCGGCAATACTCTTTAACTTTTGAAATTTAATAGCGTGCAGACTTCGTATTCTCAGAATCTGTTATAATTTAGAAAATTGTATAATAGAGTAAATGCTTTGTAATTGAGTAATGCTCAATTCAAATCTATTCGTATAGTCATTATCCTTAAATTTTAATATTTTTCACAATTTATGATTCTTTAGAATTGTCCTTACATATGGATAGCATAAAAATGCCATAATATGTTTTGTTCCTCATTAACTAATAAAATAATTTATTCTTAAAAGGAACGTTATTTGAAAGGGTTCAGCATATGTTAAAAAAATGTGCGATAATTTTCCAGCTTACTTTAAATGATTGTTAATCAATCGGTATAACTGCAATTGTATTAAAATCAATAAAACTCATTCAAATGATATAAATTATTTTGTAATACCGGGTCAAAAATGTCTTTCCTTGTGGGGAGAATTCACGTGGGAGAATGTGGGGAGACTACGTGTATCCTTTGATATTTGACATTGCCATTTAATTGCATTAACGAGTTTGTTCTAAAAAACACTCATAAAATTCCATATGGTTCCCTCTGAAGTCGATAAGGTGAGATTTTATGCTACAGTAAAACCTCAGTAAGAAGTACTCGCTTTATACGGATTTCTGATAGTACAAACTAGAAATTCATGCCCGGTCTCCGTTTTAGGGTTTGGACGAATAATGTTACTTTCTTCGTTAAGACGAATTCCGAATTCGGGTATTCCAAATGTTTAGAAAAAACAAGAACATTACCGAATTAACGAGAATTAGCGCTATGTTAATTTAAAACGAACTTTAGAAAATATGAAAAAAAAAGGCACGTTATTTCGATGAATTCCCCGATAAACGTTGCAGCACCTTCCCATCCATATACAGTATGTGGGGTAAACGTTTATCCAAACGTTGATGAAACTTTAGTTCTTCTTATTGAAGATATGTTTTGTATGATTTCTGATAATACGAACTACGCTTTAAACGAACAAATTTTGAACAAATTGTATAGCTTAAATTAAGTGATAATTCTATAGAATTGATTCGTCTACATTTATTAACATGAACATTATGTTCCGCAAGTTGTAATTTATCCTGGAAAAGTTACAATTTTTTAAGTTTTAATTTTAAACTGACTTTTAAGCACTTGAAACACCAGACACTTAGCATTTTAAAAGCTCGTAATTGTGTATCATCTTGTAAAAAAAGTTGAGGGCTTCTGGAAAAATAAGCTTTCTTATCAACAATGGCATTTTTTGGAGTAAGCTCTGTTTTGTTAATTATAACTTTATCTCTAGTTTTTAAAAAAAATAAAACTGAAGAATCAATACAACTTGTGCAGTATATGCTACGATGTTGCTCCGCTCGGGCCATGGCAATTAACTTCGCCGATTATGGTAAAACTCTCTAATAGATATTTTCCGTTTTATCATTATCCAATTATCCGCGGAGGCCCATTTGTTAAGGAGATTTACTTGGGTCTTAAGTGCTTCGCTTGTTTTTCGCTTTTAAAAATATAACGTTGCTCTGACATTAAGTCAGGCATGAGAAATAAATGCGATATATTTGGCAATCAACCAAGCTAGCGTTCATAATCGTTTCCTACTAAATCTCTTAAAAGCTTAAACTCGGCAACATTTAGTGAGAGATCAGAAGAGCAGTAAGTACATGCTCGTGTTAAATACACTTATAAATTTGAAAGGGATTTTTTCCCTCCGAAAATCTGAAATTAGTTCGTTAAATGTAGCTTATTGTCAGCAAGTTTTCGAATTTTCAACATACAGTAGAACTATGATCACAATTTAGTTTAACTCTGGAAATGCTGCAATTGGGATTTTAGTAAATAATACTTAAAAAGGTTTAACTAAGTCTGGTTGTTCACTGACACAACAACAACGTTAATGCACTAAGGGGACTCAGCCCCTTCTGGCATGGTTATTGTTAGATAGTTGTAAATTGGGTTTCGATTGTAAACTGCTTCTTTGGAATTTTTTTCTAAGGGGGTCTTGTAGAATTTTTTGTGGACTTATACCGGGTGAACACGAAGTCTTTATCCCCTCAAAAAACATTTACACCATTATAGGTATGACAATTCTGTATGTGCACTTGAATAGGATGTCATGGGTGCTCTATCCATTGATGTTATTAAATGTTACGACAACGTTTGAACGAATGTTTTGAACAAAAGGCCCGTTTCCCCTGTTTTCAAAACATTGTAGTAACTTCAAATAATTACCAATGAAGACGAAACCAGTTGAATACATACAAACTAACCATGCTCTTCCTTTTCCTAATTTGACATTTTGTCGATCCTAGGTGTTACGGTTAAAAAATTAAGTTAAGTTCTTTGATGATTATTAAACTTTCTGATTTTTAATTCTTCAATTAACAGTATCGAAGTCAGTACATTTTATTATGAACTCTTGCTTAGTGAGGATTTCATATTTATACTTCATTCACATATTTATAATTTTCTTTCAAAATTTAAAATAAAATATCTTTCAACATAAATTCTTCATTGATTCTAATGAATGTCTTCAGAGCTATCTAAAAAAATGTATTATTCTACGTTATGCCTTCTACACTAGCAAACGTATAACATTATACAATTCTTATGAATGTCTTTTAAAATAGCCACACAAAAATAGTCTACTTTATGAAATCGTTACAATTTATTGTCACTAACTTTACTATATTTTATTAATATTTAATATTCCAAAGTATTCATTTCCACTCATATTGGCACTGTTTATTGCGGTGTTCATAATAGTTTGCCATTTTAGGAAACTCTAATTTGGTTTCCAAAATGCGCACCCAAAAAAATATCATGTTTATCACATAAATTCCAGTCGCGTTTTATTTTACAAATGTAGCCGCAAATTAATTATGAATCGCTTTTCAAATATCATAAATATATCTGAACATCATTTGTGACAAATTTGTCTCGTTAATATTTGCATATTTGCCAATGTAACCATATATCGTACTTTATCTCATCCAATAATGTTCAATTCTGTAAGGCTTTGCGCTTCATGCCTACGCTGCGCGCTGTCTCGAAAATTTATATCATCAAATAAAAGCCTCATATCTGATTATACTAATGAGAAATCATTCAACCGACTTTTTTTTAAGATTATTGGCTTATTAGCTTAGAAATCATGTCTTAAAAACGAAAGATAATTTCCATGAATTTCTTCTTAAAGGATTTCTTAGAAGTAGCTCCGGATCATTGTTCTACGGGTAACTCTATCAGATTATCCTATCTGCATGTATAGTATTCTTTATTCACAGAAGAAACAAATAAGTAAATTCCATGTGTTTCATTAAAAAAACTAACAACTTTGAAGAGCTTGAAGAAACGTAACGATCATTTTTTCCTAAATTTTTCTACGGATAAAATGTTATTCGCCAATCGTACGGTCCCATAAAACAAATGAATCGATGTTTCATTACATTGTAACTTCAAAAATATTTTACATTTACACCGGAGATTTTAAGGTATCTGTAATAGATATAAGCTTGCAGACAAAAACTAAAATGATATTGTAATGTATTGTAATTCCGCTAAAGTGGATTTGGTGCCACAACCAATTTTTTTAATGAAATTCCAAAATTCTACTAACTCGTGTATTTACATGATATTTCAAAATTCTGTGGATGATTAAAAAGATGTTATTGGTTTTAAACCTTAGACTTTGTAGTATCATACCAATATATACATGTACCATTATATAAAAAAGTATATGGATTTTAATCGGTGTTGAGTTACCGATACATTCGTATTCTCTATGGAAACTATTTTATTTCTCTTCAAATTACTTTGAATTATGAAATATAGACATGCAATTAGGATGCCTTCAAGATACAGTTCTTTCTATGAGTTTTGTACACTATTTCGATGAGCCATCCATTTACGATATACTGTATAAATGCAGCCGCAATTTTTTTAAATATTGCAGTATTTATCAATATTTCCACGTTCATGCACAAACCAGATCCTGTTAAAATAATATAAATTGTGTATTGCTTTTCAGTAAATATTTATATGCATCAATATACTGTAGTTTCCAGATGGGATTTTGCAAATGATGATTCATGTTTTTTTTCATATTGTCTAAAGTAGGCTACACGGGAACTGAAACCGGATTCGTTTCAACCGATTATTTTTACATGTTCTCAGAATTCGTCTTAAACGAAGAACTTACAGTAACATTATTTGACCCATACCTAAGGATGTGGACTCATTAGGAGGGGTGTTCATTGATTTTACGAAATCATCTCTATCTATAAAAATCGATGTTGTGTGTGCGCATGAACTATTCCTAAGCGTGTTGAGGGG
>JAQGAO010003318.1:0-17281 GCA_034697705.1 Ommatoiulus sabulosus | reverse complement strand
ACTTCAATGAAAATATTATAATTTCTCCTGACCCACATTTAAAAATGTCTAGAAATTTCGAGTAATATCTCCTTTAGGTTTAAAAATTGAAAAATAATTCCACTGCCATTTCCGGATCCCTTGAACATTTGAGAAAATTTTAATAATTTTTTCTGATCATTTGAAAACTTCCATTAAATTCTACTAATTTCTCCTGATCATTGGAAAACATCGAGGGAATTCTACTAATTTCTCTCGATCATTTCAAAACTTCAATAAAATTCTGCTAACTTCTTCTGATCATATTTAAAACTCAGAACGATTCTATTAATTTTACCTGATCATGTGAAAATTTCTAGAAATAACTACTAATTTTTCCTGATCATTGGAAAATGTTGAGGGAATTCTTAAAATTTCTTATGATGATTTAAGAAATTCAATACGATTCTATTTATTTCAACTGATCATTTTAAAATTTTAATAAATTACTAATAATTTATCTTGATCATTTAAATATTACAACAAACTTCTACGACTATCTCAGAATCACTTAAATATTTAAAGAATATTTTACTAATTTTTTCATATCATCTTAAAATTTCAATAATATTTGGCTATTTTCTTCTGATCACTGGAGCATTCCAATAAAACTTTTCTATTTTCTCTTGATCATTAAAAAATCTCAAAAAATACTAGTTATTTCTCCTGATCATTTGATAATTTCAATAAAATACTACTAATTTCTCCTGATCATTTGAAAATTTTAATAAAATACTACTAATTTCTTTTAATTAATTGATAATATCAATAAGTTTTACTAACTTTCCTGATCACTTGATAATATCAATAAAATTCTACTAATTTCTCCTCAATCGAATTCTATAAATTTTTCTTCTAATTATTTGAAAATTCCCCGACTTTTCTTTTCAGTTTCAGTTCTTGCCACCAGGGAGCGCAAAGTGGATAAAAGCAAACTGAAAAAAATGATGGCGAATGACGGAAGCTCCGATTATAAATATCTCGTCTATTTCGTGGATCAAGATTCTTGCGGCGAAGTAAAACACTTGACATTGGTCAACTGAACATTTTTTTTAAAATTTAATGGAACTTTTTTTAAATTTCGAGAAGTTTCGAGTAAGATTTTTTACTGATTTTTAAATAAAAATAATATATATCAAAACAAGAAAAACATCACGTTTTAACCGAGTTTTAGTCCTTGCAGTTCAGGAAGTTATAAAGGTTGAAGATTGATCAGCTTCGTCTTCTAATAGTAGCCTCTTGTCGGTTCCGGAAAATCATTATTTTGGCAGCAAAACTGGCCAACTTCCATGCTGCGATAGACGTTTATTTTTGCAGAATCTCTGTAAATGTCGAGTTGCTCCAAAGGGTTCAAAATCCAGGTTTTAGACAAAAGGAAGGAAGCTAAAAATATTAAAGAATAATTAATAACTCAAATACATGTAAAATTATTTTTTTTTGCAAATTACTTTTAACTAAAAAAATTCTTCAAAATTCGTTAAATATGTTTTTAAAAAAATTTAAGATCAAAATTAAATTGTTAAAAATAAATAAAAAATTTACAATTTAATTTTGATTTAATAGGTTGGTAAATTTAGTATACCTTTATTAATACCTTTTATTAATCTTTATTAATTTTTATTTTAAGACAATTTTATTTTTTATAAAGACAATTTTTTTAAAATCTTTAAAGGTTTATTTAAATTTTTAGTTGAGTTTAAATATAAAAACAAGTTTTGTTATTAATTCTATTAACAAATGGAAAACAAATTAATTAGTATTAAGACAACTACAATTACTGTACAGTAAGGTATATGAAAAGAACAGATTTTAGAACACTAAACGAATCTTTGAAAATTTCAAAAGAAAAATTGACTACTTTCTACTGATCATTCGATATTTTAAAAAAATTACTTAATACGACTTAATAGGTTGAATATTCGTTTAAGTTAGTCACTTAAAATTTTGGTTTTTTCCATTTTTGGAAGAAAACAAATGACGATTTCAAACTAAAATAGCCCAAACACAAAAAATTAAAGAAATATTTCTAGCTGCACAGAATACTTATCATACAGAAATGAATAAAGGAATTTTCAAATTTGTAGTCGAATTTAAATAAATACGAATTTTTTTTTATAAAATGAGAAAAAGGTTAAAAAGTTAAAAAAAGTAACACAAATACAGAAATATAATTTTTTTAAGTAATTTTCTTAACTGATAGAAAACATATTAGAAACTTTGATTAGTTTAAAAAATGCTACAGTAAAGAAAAATAAGAGATTTTATACATTTTAACATTCTGACCAAATTAGAAAACGTGTACTAGTTTTACATGTGTTGCACACGTTCAACATTAGACTTTAATATTGGTTCTAAAACAGGTATACCACCGGTAATTTTGGCATTCATGAAGTCAGGAATTGTGCCAAAGAACTGCATTCATTGGTTTAACCTTCAATTATTTTTAACACAATGATTTTCTTTCTTGCACACTAATCACTACACGTTTTCCAAAAGTGCGATCCGTAAAGTATCTCTTCGAGTAGCTTATACCCTAATATAATTACTCACATTGTGCGTCGAATGTTCCGTTCTTGTAGAGACACTCTGTGAAGACGGTCCAATAAGGATGGTGTGCCAAAACGTACTTTATGACGACGTCTGTAGCTATAATCAATATACACGCACGTCATCATCTTCAATTGGTAGGTCAATTTTTATGATACAACACTTTTTTATCTCTACTAATTATCCATAGTTTAACGCTTAAATTTATGTCAGGGCCCTGTGCATTGATTAAATTGCATTTTCAAACTTCGGTAAAAATCGTATGGCTTCAAAATCTTTACAGTAAGCTACAGTTATTTGAGAATTTCCAAAATTCAAGAAACAACTATACTAATTTCTCCTGATAACTTGAGAATTTCAAGAAAATTCCATTAATTTCTCCTGATAACTTGAGAATTTCAAGAAAATTCTATTAATTTTTCCCGATAACTTGAGAATCTCAAGAAAATTCTACTAATTTCTCCCGATAACATGAGAATTTCAACAACATTCTAATATCTCCTTATGATTTCCCAATTTAAATAACATTTCACTAATATCTACTTATAATTTAAAAATGTCAAGCAAATTCTACAACTATCTCCTGATCGTTTGAAAATTTTAATAATATTTTAATAATAATAATAATAATTTTAATTTAAATAACATTTCACTAATATCTACTTATAATTTAAAAATGTCAAGCAAATTCTACCACTATCTCCTGATCGTTTAAAAATTTTAATAATTTTCTACCAAATTCACCAGATCATTTTAAAATGTCATTGAAATTCTACTGCATTTTCCTATATTGAAATTTAAGAATTTCAATAAACTACTATTAAATTCTCCGGAACATTCGAGAATTTCAAGAACATTTATCCTGATGATTGAAATATCGTATTTTACAAACGCAATTTTTAAATTACAATTCTTTTCCTAGTGATAAAAAAGAAATCAAAATGAAATCTCGAAATGTTCAAGAGTTAATTGCACTTACAGTTAAGGCTAGCGCTGTGGGCTTCGTAGACTCCGGGGCGTAACTCCTTGACCAAAAATTCCTGTTCTAACAACTGACTCGTCCTGACCAGCCACGTGATTTTCGTTCCCATGGTTGTTCCGTGCGAAATAATAAATTATGAAATAGAGAAACAAGAAAAATAAACATACAATTATCATTTTTCAATTGAATTTAACAACCAAAATTACAAAAAACTGTCGATTTGATAAAATTAAAAATCGAATGAGTTTGTGGTTCCAGAATTTAGGTGTGTGCCCGGATGCGCGAGGAAAGAGATCTGCCTCCATGGAGTTCCGATTTGCGCCAAATTTTCGGTAAATTTTTATCCTCGAATGGTCTAAAGAAGGTAACTCATTGTGTAATCTACTGCATAAACTGAAGAGTCACTGTTCCTCCCGAAATGCCATTTTCAAGTTCCCTGACTTTTCCAGGTTTTCAAAAAAAAATGTCCCTGACCAATGATCAATGTCAAAATTAACATAGGCCAATATTATCCACGAATTTTTAAAATAGACGCAGGACAATATTCAAAATTTTGCAAAATTTACAATTGGCAATTCTGAAATTATTCCGCAAAAAAAAAAAATAGAATACAAAAATTTTGAAAATTTGACAATTTTGTATTCGGAAAATAAAGAAGGTTTTGCAAATTTTTACTGGGAAGGAAAAGGTTTAAAATAATGAGAATTTGTACTCGGAAAAGGTGGAAAATTTGGACAAATTCCACTCTAAAAAGATTGAAAATTTTGCTAAATTGTCCTTGTTGAAAATTTGTATTTTGAAACTGGTAAACATTCTGCAAACTTAAACTAAGAAACTGATGACAATTTGAGCTAGGAATTGGTGATAAACTTTGTAAATGTGTTCTCGGAAAAAGGTAAATAATTTCTCAGAAACTGTCAAAAATGTTAAAAATTTAACTACTGAAAACGTGGAAAAATTTTAAAATATGTCTTAGGAGAAGATAGAAAACTTTTGCAAATTTGTCCTCGGAATATGTGGAGAACGTTAGAATTTTTTTTTCGGAAACTGTCAAAAACGTTGCAAATTTGTCCTCTGAAATTGTTGAAAATTTTGCAAATTTGTACTATGAAAACTTAAAAACGTTTGCAAATGGGCCCTGAGCTAACCTCTTAAAGCATTAAATTAATTGGGATCGTGACTGCATTAATATGCTGAATTTTCCTGAAGTTTCCAAAATAAGTCACTCTTCCATGACTTTCCCAAGTCTATAGGGGTTTCTTGAGAGCTGTTGCTCGAAAATTAAACCAGTTAATATAAACTATAATACTGTATATAATATAATACATATTCCTTTTCGCAGTCTCGCCCCTTTCCCTCATTAGTCAATTTTAGTTCAATGACCACAGATCTGATATAAAATGGGTAATTAACTTTAATCGAAGATTAATTAACTCACGTAATTTTCTCCCAACGATAGAGGATGTGCAGAAATTCTCCGTCAAATTTGTCCAAATGAAGAGTGAGACACTTGAGGTCAGTGTCTTGTCCAGGTGGAAAATTCACGAATGATTTGATGAAGCCTCCTCCGTAGCGACTCAACTGACCAACAGTCATTTAGTTTATTTCATGGCAAATACAGTATATACCTGTGGCTCGGATCTCGATTGCATTTAATTCAGAGATTTAAAGCTCGATTAGTTCGCATTTCTAATTGTCTAAATCGACGATTAAGTTACAGTGAGCAAAAAAAGTATTTGGCCAGTATGTTTTTTTGATTTACAAGTTTATTTTTACATATAATGGTACAAATTTTTTTTTGCCAAATTACTGAAAGCTTTTTAAATGATATTGTAAGAGCAAAAAATGTTTGCAAACTCATAAAAAATAAATAACAAACAATAACCCAAAGTTCACAGGCAAAAAAAGTATTTGGCCACTCAATAGAAATATACATTTTACATCAAAATGTTAAAAAAAAAACACAATTGTAATGTTTCAGTATTTAGTTGGACCACCTTTAGCAACTGCTTGAAGTCTTCTTGGCATGGATTTGACAAGATTTTTCGTTGTCTCGGCTGTAATTTCCAACCAGTACTTGTGGCGATTATCAATTAACTGTCGTCTTGGAGAGCACTTTAATTTTCTCAGTTTAACTTCCAAAAGTGACCACAAATTCTCCACAATAATCTCCACAAGTGCTGGTAGGAGATTACAGCCGAGACAACTGAAAATCTTGTCAAATTCATGCCAAGAAGACTTCAAGGTGGTCCAAATAAATACTAAAACATTACAATTGTGTTTTTTTTTACATTTTGATGTAAAATGTATTTAATTTTTTGCATTTCTAACTGCATGCATTAATCGATAATTATAGGAATGCAACAATGGCAAATTAAACTAATTGGGGACATTAGTATGTTGGATATATTATCGAAGTGACCTATTGACCTATTGGTCAATGTGTAAATTTTTTAACTGGTCATTCGGTTAATTGGTCACTTCTCTAATGTTGATTAAGACAACTTGAATTTAAATTTATTATTCATTTAAATTTCTAAATTTAAGTCAACCTTCGGTTAAATCTCTAAACTCAATAATATCTTTGGTTAAATCTTTGAATTAAATTTAATCTTCAATTAAATCTTTGAATTAAATTTAATCTTCAGTTAAATATCTCATTTAAATTAAATATTCAATGAAATCTTAGGATCAATTGAATTCAACTTTCAAATCTAAATTTAATTCAATCTTCGGTAAATTCAATCTCTGATTTGAATTCAATCTTCGGCTAAAGTTATGTTTAAATTAAAACTCCAGTTAAATCACCGAATTAAATTTAATCGAGACCCAAACAACTGACTTCCGAAAAAAATCACAAAATCAGACATTAAGTTTTAAACGGTAGATTACCTACTTGATCTAGGGTGATGTTATACACGTTGTTCGGAATGGCGCAACCAAAAGTAGTGTTATGATAATCGCAGATTACCAAACTTAACCGATGAATAACGAAATATACCAAAAATGACAATTTTATGAACATTTTGATGTTAGTTCGTGAAGTAATAAATGTAATCTGAATGTCATGAATAACGTTTTGATCAAAAGGTCATTCGAACCTGATATTAAATTCATTACTGAAATTGTTTTGAAAAACAAGTCCATTGTCATAATCGAGCAGAGGTTGAAGGTCAAAACTTAATTAAGGTCAAAAGTATCAAGGATAAGTGGCGCAATCGCAAGACAAAATTTAATTGAAATATGTGGCTCAAAATAGCGTTGAACAATAACATTGAAACATAGTTTTTTCTAACAAACCAAAAGTCAATAATTAAAATAAAATAAAATGAATCTAAAATTTCAAATAATTAACAAATCAAAAATAAGATTTAAAGAGAAAAGTTTATTTTGACAAAAAATACAATATATTATTTTTTATATATTAACTTTATAATAATATAAAAATTTGGTTATAATTCAATAAAGTTAGTCAATGACAAACAATAATTAATAAAGTTAGTTAAAACTAAACTTTCTCGTTAAATGTTTACAGAAAAAGTTTGATAAATTTAATCATTTCTCTGAAATTTGTTGGATTTTAAATTTTTGAAAATGCACGCTTAAGCTTCTTGAAACCGAAAATTGGCAATTTTTGTAGTGTCACTTTTATCGTAAATGTTTACAGAACAAATTTAAGAAGTTTTATTTTTTTTTCTGTGCAAAATTTGGTCAATTTTTAATTGGTCAAAAATACACACTTTTTTAAGCCTCATGAAACCGGAAATTGGCCATTTTTAAGTTTTTCCATATTCGCATGAATGTCTATAGAAAAAGTTTTAGAAACTTCATTTTTTCTCCAGCATTTTACAAATTTTAAATTTTGTTGTGTCATCTTTGTCGTTTACAGAAAAACTTTCAGCAAGTGTTAATTTTTATTTAAAATTTGGTCAGATTTTAATTTTTAGAAATTGCACGCTTTCTTAATTAAGCTTTCTGAAACCGGATATTGGCAATTTTTGTGTTGTTTCTTTTCTCGTAAATGTTTACTGACAAATTTGAAGAATTTTTAATTAGTAGAAAATGCGCACTTTCTCACGCCTCATGAAACCAGAAAGTAAAACGTTCTGAAAGTTTTCTGTAAACGAGAAAAATGACACAACGAAGTTTAAAATTTGCAAAATGCTGGAGAAAAAATTAAATTTCTGAAACTTTTTCTATAAATATTCACGATAAAATGGCTGAACTCGAAAATTGCCAATTTCCGGTTTTATGAGGCGTAAAAAAGTGTGCATTTTTGACCAATTAAAGATTGACCAAATTTTGCACACACAAAAATTTCAGAGAAAAACTTTCAGAAAGTTTTAATTTTTATCTACAATTTGGTAAGATTTTAATTTTCAGAAATTGCACGCTTTCTTAATTAAGCTTCCTGAAAACGGAAATTGGCAATTTTTGAGTTAAATTACTTTTTAAGTTAATGTTTACAGCAAAAGTTTCAGAAATTTTATTTTTTAAGTTAAATTTGGTCAATTTTTAATTGGTAGAAAATGTGCACTCTATTACGCCTACTAAAACCGGAAATTGGCAATTTTCGAGATGTGCCACTTTTTTTAAAGCGGATATGCGATGCTCGAAAATGTGTTTCAAAAACAAATAAAAAGATATATGACCGTCATAATATTTAAAAAATATTTTGGCTAATTATAAATGCGTTTTAAAATTTAACTAAAAGTATTTTGTTTAGACGCGCGGTAAAGAAATTTTGGATAATTTCCCAAATTCATTGGAAATTCTTAATTGTAAATATAAGTGCAATTTTTCTGAGAAATGTCGAAACGTTGTCCAAAAGCGACATCTGCGCCAGCCAATGATAACGCGCCGTCAATCACAGATGGGGCGACGAACCGACTCCTGGATGAGAAACGGCCAACTATCGAAGACAGTTCGAAAATGGAAGACAGTTGAAGATTCGACAGTTCAAACATTGTTTAAATTTTTAGAAGAATTTTAAATAATAGAAATTAAAGAACGTACTTTGTCCAACAAATATGTCAGCGACGAAATAACATATCGTGCTCACTATCCAGTCATTACTGGCCATTACCACGTGTTCAATGCTGTAAGCTGTGAAGCAAAATTTGGGCAAAATTTTCAAGTTTACTTCTAAATTTTACTCTATGGGAAAATTTTATAGGACATTTTTTCGAAGATAGTTTTTGGCATAATTGTAGATATTTTTATTACATTTTTTTTGTAAACAGTAGTCCTATACGAAGAATAATAACTAGGAACTGTGATTTTTAAATTTTAAACATTATAAATTAAAAATTAAAAATTAGCTAAAAACTTCCATTTGTTTACCTTGCAGTTGCATGCAACGATCATTAAATGCCGCTGTTTAAGATTATTAATTTGATTTAAAATTAAAATATTAGAGTTATGGGTATGTGAAATGAAAAATATTTAGGTTATTTATTTTAATCATTCAAAACTATCCTGCATTATATTAAAATTGAATAGAATCTTAATTTGTCATCTGCTACATGCATCGATCCCTATAGATGGCGCTATTTATTGTTTTTAATTCCATTTAAAATTAAAATATGAGATATTTGGGCAATTGCAATTAACGATACTTGAGTTATTTAACTTATAGTCATTTTAAATTTTAAAACTCTTTTTAAAAACTAATTAACAACTCAATTTGCTATACCTGTTGCATGTATTGCTTCAGAGAGGGCGTCATCTAACATTCTAATGATGCCCTTAATTAATTTAAAATTTAGTGGTGGAAAAATTATAAAAGTTAAGTAAGATATTTATCACAAGTGTAACTTTAAAACCTTATTATTATCTTAATTTTTCTACCATCACGTGAAATTACTTTTCGAAATAATCTTCAAAAAGTTTGATTTAAAATTTAAATTGTATTCTTAAAACTATCTACAAAAATCTGCACAGAGAACGGAATACTAGGCTTTAAAACTTACTGGATCCATTCTCCTGATTGGTGAACTTTCTGACACCTGGTTGCAACTCTTCTACTGTTTCCGTTTGCGTTTCATTCGCACTAATGTTTCATAATTTTAACACATACATGTATTTAATAAATCCAAAATTCAACGTGATTCTTAAGTTTTTAAATTGTAAATTACCTGTCTGTTTCGTGATATCCAAAAGCAGTTCCCAAACGATATTGGTACCTAGGATGTAGAACCACAGACTGGATGTCACATTTGTAATCCGTCTTCACGAACGTGTCACTGAGTATAGCCTGACTGAAGAAAGTGCCCCTGATCTAAAAAAAAACATTTCATTTATCAGCAAATCTCATATAAATATGATACAGGAAAAAATTAACATACACCTCAGTATCAGATAATTATTTCATCACTTTGGACGATTTTGGAAGTACATGTACCTGTAAATAGACGATTTTGCATTGTAATGGATAATTTTTAGAGTTAATGGATGATTTTATGGAAATTAATTGAAATTGCTAGATAATGACCATAATTAGATAAATTCCAAAATTGTCCATTAATTTCCAGAATCGCTTATTAATTTCCGAAACTGCTTTATAATTTACAGAATATTCCATTAATTTCATGAATTTGTCACTTATTTCCAAACTCGTCCATTCATTTTCAGAATTGTCGAGTGATTTTTTAAAATCGTCCATTACTTTCTAATTTTTTAAGAAATATTAAATAATTAAAATTAAAGACACCCTTGGCCATCGAGGATTAATTCAAATTAAGCTTACCGATAAAAAATCCAGAGGAATAATACTTCCAGGAACAATGCAATTAGGTTCTGATGAAATCGAACTTCTTCTTGATGGTTGGTGTTCACCTACTGCAGCTGCATCACTTTCAGATTGCTTGTTATCTGGTATTGAGGGGTGTGTTCCCAGTTTTTGATTGAGCGAAGTATTGTTTCCTTCAACAGGAACGTCAACAGTTCCAGCAGGACTGTAACTTCCATTCTGTAAAGTCAATGACCTTCCAGCAGGAATGGATAAATTTGTTGAAGATGCACCAGGAGCTACCGCAATTTTGTCGTTTCCACCAGATGTGTCATAACCACCCCCAGTTTTGTTGGAATTCGAAGCAGGTTTGTTGGTGTCGTTTTGATGACTGTAACTTCCATTCTGGGGAGTCAATGACCTTCCAACAGGAATGTTGCTTCCTCCAACAGGAATAGATGGATTTGTTGAAGATGCATCAGGAGCTACCGCAATTTTGTCGTTTTCACCAGATGTGTCATAACCACCCCCAGTTTTGTTGGAATTCGAAGCAGGGTTGTTGGTGTCGTTTTGAGGACTGTAACTTGCATTCTGGGGAGTCAATGACCTTCCAACAGGAATGTTGCTTCCTCCATGAGGAGTGTAACTTTCTCCAACCAAATAGTAGCCTCCATTCGGGTAGTAGCCTTCTGTGAGTGGTATTAAGGAACTTCCAATAGGGATATTACCTGCAGCAACTAGACTGTAGCCTCCTGAAGGTGGTTGCACTACTCTTCCAAGAATATAGTAGCTTCCACTGACCGGATTAGAGCTTGCTCCAAGAGGATTGTAGGAACTGCCTAGAGGATTGTAGACTCCTCCAAGAGGTGTGCCTACAACAGGGTTATAAAGCACTCCACTCGATGGAAGGCCCCCTCCCCCTGATGGATAGCCTACTTCACTGGATATATGGCCTCCTCCACTGGATGGATGGCCTCCTACACCTGATGGGTGGCCTCCTACACTTGATGAGTAGCCTCCTCCACTTGATGGATAGTTTCCTCCACTGGATGGATTGCCTCCACCACTGGATGGATAGCCTCCTCCACTCGATGGGTAGCCTCCTCCACTCGATAAGTAGCTTCCTCCACTTGATTGATAACTTCCTCCATTTAATGAGTAGCCTTCTCCTGAGGATGGGTAACTTTCTCCAGAATTTGAATAACTTCCTCCAAAAGTAGTAAAGCTGCTACTTGGTGTGTAGCCAGCATGTTTAGGATGATAACCTGCTCCAGGATTAACGCTTCTTTCTTTTCCTGTGCCAATAGAATAGTTGTTTCTTAGAACAGTATTTTAACCTCTACTATTAAAAAATTATAAGCAGTAGAGAATGTACTGTAGGAGGATGGAGACCAACTTGTCACAGTTATGGCTGTGGTTACAAGTGATTATTTTGATCAATTTAAGTGTTTGAAACATCATCTTGAAAGGTTCTTTTCGAACAACTAATTAATAGAACCATACATGTAAAAGAAATGTATTTTGTAACATTTCTTAAAAATTATGGAGAGTAACATATCACTTACCTAACAAAGTTGGATCACCATCTACCCATCTTCTTTTCATGATTGTATGCCACTTTTCTGTGATCTAAGCTTACCAGTTTGTGTGTCATAATTTCCTCCTGGTGGATTGTAGGCTGCTCCATTAGAACCATTAAAACTGTTTGCTGGAAGATTATATTCATCTTCAGAGGGAGAACTGAAATCTTCAGCAATTGAACTGATGTTTACAACTGGACTCTTGTAACCATCTGTCAAAGGCTTGATCTCTTGTGCTGGTGAGTAATTTGTTGAAAATGCCTCAGGAGCTACCGCAGGCTTGTCATTCTTCTCAGGTGGAGGGCCGTGACTATAGGTAACATGTACTAAAGGGTGGTACCCATGCGGTGGAAGATACCTTCCTTGTGGTGCATAAAACCTTCCTGGTGGTGCAAAATGCCTTCCTTGAGGTGGGCCATAGTTTTCTGTGGGATGGTGACTGACTCTGTAGCCTTGGTCCTTGCTATCGGCGTTCATACTGTAATGAGGATGTTTGAATTTTTTAAAACTTCTTCCAGTCTTGTGAAAGGAAGGTGTCTGCTTGTGATAATTTACTGGAGAAGAACCATGATTTCTTGAAGGCTTCTGATAACTTTCCTCAGGATACCGGTACTCCTCGCGAGGACCATATCCGCTCCTGTAGTCACTGTAATCTGGCCTCCGAGTATTGTACTCTGGCCTTTGAGCAACTTGTCCAGGAGTGATGTATGTTCCTGTGGAAGTATTGTATGCTGCCCCAGGCATGTCTTCTCCACGAAAGTCATGAATTAGACCCTCAACAGCATTTCCAAATCCAAGTTGCGGCAATATAACTAACAGTACTACAAAAAAATTTCTGGAATACATTTTGGACACCTTCATCACTGAGAAAATGCAACGACTGAATCTGCAAACTTGACAACCAATACATATGATTTTGTTTAAAAAAGAGGAGAGCAATGAATGGGTTGATAAACTAAGTATCTAAAGGTCGATTAAACACATTTCATGAAAAGGTTGAAAGTTAATTATGCTATTTAAGAAATTAAGCAGCTCAATTTGACACTTTTGATACTTGGACTGCTTGATATGCATGCAGATAATGTAACTGCTCAACAAAAGTATTGAAAAACACAAAAGTTCGACACTTTAATTCATTTCAATTTAATTCTTTACCCTGCATTCAGTACGTACTACGTAGAACCATGTGGCAGGGGGATTATACGAGTTAAGTGAGACTAAGTAGTCTGGTCATGATGGACCCTAACATCACAATTTAATTAATTTTCCCGTAATTACCAGGAATTTTAAGACTAGGATGGGATGGGATGGGAAGACGGTCATGGCCGAATATAGCAACTATCCCAACATACGCCTGGAGGAATCGTGGGAAACCATAAAAGACCACAATTGAGGATAACCGACCCAGGAATCGAACCTGGGCCTACCGAATACAAGACGAGGCTGCTAACCTCTATGCCTCCTTGCTCGGTGTGCATAATAACACAAAAATGTTTCTGCTTTGAAAATTACAAAATTGACTTAAATGAAGTTTAAAAAACTTAAAATTTACCAATGAAAATGCTAAACATTTTTAAAAATTGACTAAGAACAATTTAATTTACCAATGATGATTTTAAAGATATTGCAAAATTAAAAGAGGAAAATGTTGAGAATTTTGCAAAATTAAGAGAGGAAAATGTCGATAATTTTGCAAAATTAAGTAAGGAAAATCTTGAGAATTTGTTAAAATTAAGGAAGGAAAATGTCGAGAATTTTGCAAAAATTAAGTAAGGAAAATATAGAGAATTTGGCAAAACTATGAGAAGAAAATGTCTAGAATTTTGCAATTTAAGAGAGGAAAATGTCGAGAATTTTGAAAATTAAGTTAGGAAAATGTTGAGAATTTGGCAAAATTATCAGAAGAAAATGTCTAGGATTTTGCCAAATTAAGTTAGGAAAATTTTGAGAAATTTGTAAATTTAAAGAGGAATATGCTGAGAATTTTGCAAATTATGGAAGAAAAATGTCGAGTTTTTCAAAATTAAGAAAGGAAAATGTTAGGAGTTTTGCAAAATTATGAGAGGCAAATGTTGAGAATTTTGCAAAATTATGAATTGTGTCGTCACTAGTTGGCGCTGAAATCCGATGCTATCTATAACCACTCGTTACTGCGCAATTAAAAGCAAATTGACCTAGCTATCACATAGAAATTAAATCTGAAAGAAAAATAATTAAAACTTTGGAACTAATAACATGACATTGATTCAACATTCGAAATGAAAACAAGCGTGATTAAGACCAATTGTTGAAATTTAATTTGGTCAAGTTTCAGTTTTCATTAATATTTAACGCAGGAAATGAATCTAATAGGCATACTTTTGTTGCATTAATGAGTTTAATAATATTACGCTCTAAGATACATGTGCTATTCATTGTTCGCTAACTCCGGGAGAAACGAATTGACCTATGGTCAGTTGGAACAAAAGGGTTGCTGGAGAACTTCCACGGATGTCACGTGATGTAGACGTCGCAGAATCTTAAATTTGCTTAATGACGTCCAAGTTGCATATTCGATCAGTACGTGGACATGTAAACGGGCACTGGAGGTAATAAACCAGTTAGTTGACCTACGGTCAATATCAGGGTCGGATCGTGCCTTCTTGACGCTTTTATGGAAAATCTCACTTATCGCCCGCCATACCATCTTCTTAATATTTGAAAAATTTCGCAAATATTTGTTCTGGACAATGTTCTGGCATTTTGGAAAATTGCCTAATATATTGGAAAAATATCCCAATTTTTAAAATAAAAAATTAGAAAAACCCGAAAATATTTGCAAAAAAACCCCGCAAATCTTTGAAAAATACAAAATAAACAATGTTAAGATAAAAAAAACCGCAATTATAATAATGAAAAAAAAAATACCGCTAATTTGAGAAATAATCTAAAATTTAAAAAAAAAAAAACCCAACGCAAATTTTAAAAAAAACTATTAATTTTGTGAAGTAAAACTAATAGAAAAGAAATCAATTAAAAAAAATTAAAACATTTTTGAGAAAGCATCGCAAATTTTTGAAAAACCATTTCGGATATTTTTTTATCACAACTTTTTTTAGAAAAAAAGATAACTAAAACGAAAATATTTTTAAAAACATCGCACAATTTTGAAAAAAAAAATGCTAACATTTATGAGTCGCGCATTTTTGAGTATAACAATCGCAAATTTGTGATAAACACTACAGCAAATTTGTAATAAAAAGAATATCTAAAAATATTATCAAAAAAATCGCAAATGATAGAAAATCGCAAATGTTTGAGAGAAAAAATCACAATTTTTGAAAGAAAATTTCCAATTTTTTTAAAAAATAAATAACGAATTAAATCTTTGTAAAGTTAGTCTTTAAAAATACTCACAACTTTTTTTAAAAATAAAATTCGAAACTTTCTGACTTTAAGATCGCTATGATTTTGACTGACCATGTAATGCCTCGAACATTTGTTAAATTTAAATTCTGAAAATAGAATTCGTTTTACATTTTGGCGCCCCCTATCAATGGCGACCGGGTTTCACACACCCTGGTCAATACGTAGCCTACTTTGATCCACGAAAGTCCCGTAGACGTGCAAACAAGTCGTCGAGATCAAATAAACGGCGTTGACTAGTAAATCGGTCAATACGTGAATTTTAGTCAAATCTTGACAAAATCACTATAAATTCAACGTTTTCGACAAGCATTTACTTCTGGGACAGGTGAATTTAAACACTCCGGGACATAGCTGCTTGACGGTGCAACGTTCCTCCGCATATTCGCCAGTGCTACAATTTCGAACGAAATGCAACTTACTGTAGGTCATCGTACTGTTTTTTGACCAAACAATTAAAGATGGAGCGTTCATGTAAGGTGTCTAATTAAAGGTAACGCGACGCGGATGTTCACAAACTTAGCGATTGTTACATCCGGGAATTTCGAACCAAAAAAATATTAATTTTAAACTTTGAACTTCGCAGCGTCACCCTTCACCGGTTAGTCAAATTAACTATTTAAAGACCGTTGATTAAGCAATTTTACTAATTGGCGCGCAATTATTCAAAAACATGCGAAAAACATGCATGTCCATTAATTAATGGTGGTTTAAATAACAGGATTTTTGACCTTTGTCCAATTAAGCTAATAATGACTTTTAAATTGATAGGACGAAACAATAATATAACGCGATATTTTCTGGATATGATAGGAGTACTCAAACTGAGGCTTCGTGATTGGCATTTTTGGAAATAGTGAAGTCAATAGCGCGGATCATCGCTTTCACGTCTACCAAACATGCACTTCGTAACACATCTGCCTGAGTACCCCTTATACAACATGCAGTAAAGAAAATTACTGTAGATCATAGAATACAGTAGCCTAAATCACCGCATGTACTGTACATGCAGTAAGTTAAATCTTAAGTAGTCCATGCGAACGAAGTAAGCTTAACTTACGAAACCAGTCTTGAGCTTTGTTTGAATTCGCCTAAATGGCAGCCATTCTAAACCGTACTCAAGTAGTACTTTATGAAAGGTGCCTTGTCGTTGAAGGTGGCGTTGTTGGCGTTGACCACCACCTGAGGGTACGAAATATGAATGGAAGGTCTTACCAACTGCAAACAAAAAACATCTAAAAATTCCAAACAGATGACGAGATTTTCTGAAATAATTTACGGATAAATTCTTAGGAAATTTCGAATGAAAGCACAAGATTTTCATGCAGAATTGATTTAAAAGCACGAGATTTTATAGAGAATGAAATAAACTATGACCCTACGTCCGAGTCCGCCTGTGGGCAGGCCGGGGGAACGATCGGCGTGATCTAAAGGCGAGGAGACGCGTGCCAATATGGAAGGCCGTACTACTTGCGGTATCCCTCAGACTAACCGAAATTGCCCGGCTTAGGTTGGATCCAGAGCCGATGCGAGGATCGGAGGACTTAGGTTAGCCGGTGGACCTTAGGTTAGTGGAGAGAATTAGGACCGCTGGTGGAGCGGTAATGGGGATATCTTAGCGGAGCGCAAATGTCCCGGAAATCACTTCACAAAAGCCTAAATATATGAGAATACAAGAGCCTTTATTCCGAGCAAAATCAGAGCGGTACACGAGCTTCTTAAGGGCTTACTCAGAGGAGTAACTCCACACAAAGAACTGATTATAATATTGTATGCATTGTCTTTTATAGTTGGCTTCCTGAAGGGCATCCTTGGTGGTGGAGTCCCATTGGCCGAGGTCGTGGACGGTCCCATTTCTGGAGGAAGAATCCAAGTTGGTGGAGGTAAGTCCTGGTGTTCCTTCTTCCGTGATGGCCGGTGAGGTCATCGTGATGTCCGTTCTTTCAATTCAATTCAATTCAAATTATTACCCTACAGTCAGCACATACAGTGCCATGTGGTAGGGGGGGTATTACAGGT
>JAQGAO010003317.1:0-17286 GCA_034697705.1 Ommatoiulus sabulosus | reverse complement strand
TATACTTTCTCAAATTAACAGAATAAAAACTTGAAGAAAGCCACATGGGTGGCGAAACGTCGTTTCAAACCTGGAAAGCGTTGTTGGTCGTGTCTTTGTCTGTTTAATTATATTCTCCGACCACTTGATGATGAGTATGTTTATGGATATTGTACAAATTATAACACGCATTGCTACAATCGTTATCAGAATATGTAAACTTTACATAACACAAAAACAACAGTAACGATTCTCTATACTATGTCCATGTATTATGGTCAATACGTTATTCATGTCAGGTTAATTGCGAATGCAAAAAAATTAAAAATAAGTATTACTTAGGAAATTGGAATCCTCCTCTGACGCTGCATGAAAGAATACTGAATAGAAATGTAACATTTCTGAATAATAAATGTACGTTTTGTAGGGATTCACGAGATGTGTAGGGGGACGTTTTCGTGGTTGTCTTCGTGTATCCGTTTGCATATCCTGTCTGTCAGGCGGACTGTTGATTTATAATTTTTTAAGAACGAAAGATCCTGTGTCGGTGTTTTCCGTCTTTTAATTTCTCTTTGCACGTGGCTCCTCTGTCAGAATGTAATGCATATCAATATTTGGTTTCCAATATCATTAAAAGTAATAACGAAATAAGGATGGTATTCTCCTAACCTCGTCCCCCTTCGTGTTACATCCTTTAAAGTTACTCTGCACTACCACCTCCAATTCCGTTTTGTGGAGTTATCTTGGCTTTTTTGATTTTAAACGCGTCCACCAGCTCCTAATGCGTACAATTAAACAATATTCAATTAGAGAAAACGAAATCTTTATAAAATTTAAAGTATCATACACAGATTACAGAACATCATTAGTTTATAGCGGCAATGTTTGATGATACAGTTGTATCTGCACATTCATCACCTTCCAAAGCGCGATGTTCAGGCTCATCACGATAGAGCTAGTATCGCCCTCTGTTGCATTGGATTTGGGGATTCCACCTTGATCTTTAACAATTTCTGTTAAGAATGAACAGCTTATAAAATTATTTCATATGCAATTTACAAATCGTTGTTATGGTATTAACAAATGTAATGCTGACCGATTAAGGGAAAGCCATTGCAATCGGTGAGCATAACGGCGTCTCCATTCTAAATAATAGAATACATGTACTAGCATTATATGAGGAAAACAGTAATTTTAAAAAAGATATACTAGGGACACCCATTGCAATCGGTAAGCATAACGGCATCTCCACTCAAAATTATAGAATACAAGTAGCAGCATTATATCAGGAACACACACAGTAAAAAAAAGTTTACATATAGTGATCTCATGTATCCCGTAAACGTCGTTTTCGAATTAGAAATATATGAGGGCATGGGCGGTAAAGCGTCATAACGGGGGGGGGGAGACAACCGGCGGTTGAACGTCGACAAAACGTCCAGTTAATCCTATACCGACTTCTTTAGGACGCCTAATCGTGGGCCGTTCGACGACGACAAAACAGTTATGATTTTGTCGCTAGTTCATTTGTCGGCAAACCACCGGAGGTCTGCCGCCCAAAAAAACCACGTTCGTAATTTGGAATTTAGCCAACGTCGTACCGCCGGGGGCTTACTTACACAAAAAATGGCAGACGTATATGGAGACGTATATTCAATGATAAAGCGGCGTTGTCGTAATCCGACTGGAACCCACTGCATGGTATAGGTAGCTTACCAAAAGCGTCGTTCTGTTTTGGTAGTTTCTTAAAACGTGTATAGCGATATTGAAAAGCATGCAAAATTTCATCAAACGTTGAGTCCGTGAAAGCCACAATAGATTGTTCATTATATGGCGTTGCTACATTTTATAATTTTTTTTGTCTTTTATAAATGCACATGGTTAGCTATATTCAACGACGTTTAAGCACCTTTATAAATCATTTACGGATAGAGACATGGCCCCAACATGATGACTAGGCATTGATGGTAGTGTACAGGATCTAAACCAATGTTAGAACATTGAACTGTTTATTTTCAAATTACTACTCTATATTATGTAGGTAAATTAATCCACCTGTCTGTTTTTCATCTTCTATTTCTAAGAGCTTGTTATGAAAAGTTATTTAATCTTGTATGAAATTATTTAAAGAAAACTTGTCTGTGTGTGTGACTAAGGAATAACTTTAGGCATATCATGAACGCTGACCCGACGTCGGGCAAGAGCGGCGGCCCGACGCGTCGTACGGCCGTAGAGGAGGGGAGACGTCCGCCACTGCGACATTATGACGTCGGTTGCCCTCTGATTTTCCAAATGCACCCCTGGCACGTTTGTGCGGCAAATTGGCATAAGGCCGCCGTTGGCTCGCCGGATTAATGTTGTTATCTCGTATCACGTAATGCAAAATTTTGTTTTATGTTTGTAATCTAAGGGTTCTTAACTTACATGCAAAAGGATCATGATGTTTGTGATGTTATTGACCGTTTCTGCAAATGATTCCGGATTAACGACAAAATCTATGAAGCAAACAGGTCCTTCTGTAAATAGAAATACAGTAAGGGCTATATTACGGAGCTGTTTTAAAATAACCGATAATCTCAAGGTTTATCATGGATAAGTACATATACTTACGGCGTATTTCGCACTGTTCTTTTAATATCGCCAGTATTCTCTGCGCTTCATCATTGCTAACATGAGTGTCGCTTTTTGTTGCATCCATAACCTTAAAAATAACAATTCCAAATTAATAAATGTAAAACATTTGAAATCTGTCTTTCAAGCATTTTTTTTTATAATGCGTTATGTTTCAAGTTGATAAAATGTAACATTTTATAGTGAATTTAAAAGGGCAACGAATCATAAGAAATACATCTTGTATTGAATCTAGCGACCTTCTCGTAAAAGCTGTAGTACGAACGCTTTACCAGAGAACCTAAAATCCATTCAACCCTTCTTTTAAATTAGATTGACCATCATAACGAAGCAAAAATCAAAAATTGTAAATGGGGCGTACAAATACCTAGGCTGCTCACGTAAATTTCTTTTGAAATCCATATAAGGAATCTGATCCTCTACGCACAATTCTTTTATGAAAACTATCAATAGAATTGTAGATTAGATTTAGCATTAATTTTACATGAACAATGTGTATACCTTTCTTTGACAAAACGTTAGTCAAAACGGTTGTGAATACGCTGAGGAGACATGCAGAGGTGGGAAGGTGGTTTAAGAGAGTTTATCTTTTATATAAATAAAATCGTAAATGAAAAACTGTAACCTATTCTTATTTTTGGTGTATAATCCAGGTTATGTCCTGATCATGGAAAGGTAAAAAGGCGGCTATTCATAGATGAAGGCATACAAACTGCACTTTCATCAATCCTCCTTTTAATTATTTCGACGTATACACGAAAAAAAAATACGCGATTAAATGAGTGGAGCATGGTTTTAGAAATGAGCAACGACTATCGTGTTAAGAAAAATTTTCAGTCTCCATCAAAATGACACATAGAATTTTTAATTTTTTTAAAAAGTGAATGCGAATGTGAAAAACTAATAAATGATCATAAATATGGGCTTGCCTTTTAAGAGACAGTAAAATTTGGTGAGTTTCCAGGTATAATTTGCCTCGTGTATGACCAGCCGTAGGAACCATTTAAATCGCGTCATTCCCAAGAAATGGTTATATTTCATGAAATGATTTAACGAAACGATTATACAACGGCATTAATTTATGCTGAGGTATTTAGCCTTTTGATATTTGGAGATTAGAGTGAGAAAATAAGAAAATATTCCACTGCCTTTTTTTGCTATTTTTACGGTATTTGTGTTAAATAGATATGGTAGTTTTAACATCTACCATAGTCAAAAAATGTTTAACAAGGATTTAACCCTCATACGAGAAATAATTGGAAATGGCATTTTATTGCCACTTATTTTGAAATCTGATAAATATGTCCCACTAACATTTGATTCAGGCCTTCGACGATCATTTCCTGTACAATACACGTCCACTAATAAACTTATTGGTCTTTTATGCTCTACAGTGTCTTTACCCTATGAGGGATAATGTTTATTCTTTTGAAATAATGTTGCGATTTTAATCCAACACACATAGGCAAATTTTACATTTGAATCGTGAATGAATTTCCATTTAAAACCGTACATCACAATAATTCAGATAATCGTAATGACAAATAGTGAATGTTTTTAGTCAAGGGTAAAGTCTGTTGAAATTTTCGTATGTTTAAGAACAGGCTTTGTTGTTATATTAGTAAACATTTTATGCTATAAGAGATTCTATGAAAAGAAGTATCGAACAACCCATGCATCGACTAGTTGTACGTTTCTAATGCATTACCCTTCCTTGTAATTTGAATGGTCGAAAATTTTTGCAATGTTTTATAAGTAAACATGTCCATCGAGGGGTTTAACAATGCTAACATTATTAATCGATAATGACAAATACGACATTTCCAATTAGGTTTGTGAAAAATTACGGTGATATAACGTTTATGAAGAAATGTTAAGGCCAGGTCACTTTTTGGATAATATTAGGTCATGATTGTAATTTTCGGTTTACGTATTCCACAAAAGTCCGTTCTGATTGGTATGTTTAACAATAAAAAATTCACAATTTACCTTTTTTACAACGCACCGTCATTACATATATACCGTTAAACTAATACACAATAGCATCATAAGATTATAAATTGCTGTTTACCTAAGAGATCATAGACCCTTACTATCAGTATGGTACGTGCACGGATTACACACCAAGAGTCAGGTTATTAAATCTGTGTGTTGTGGATGGCTCTTACCAGACTCAAATGACTCATGAATCATTAAATGCAGTTATCCATGGTTTGCGTGCGTAATGGTGTTGTTATGAACCCGTGGCGCATTACCACATCCTGTGACCAGGCTGCATTCCGATTGGTTCAGGTTAAACAAACAGTCGTAACACAGGTCGTAAACTGTCTGGCAACGAATCTTGTTTTTATTTTCAATAAAGAAACATCGGACGCTACAAAATAATTGACTTCTTCATTTTTAAATAGATATAAATGTTCAATAAGTAAAAACAATTCCGACTGCTTGTAGTGTCGTGTAAATGATATGGTTTGTTAATACTTTTAGGAAATGGAATAGGTTTGTTTCCTCAAACATGTTGAAGATTCTAAATACTTTTAATGAATTCAAGATCTTGGGACTTTCCAATACAAGCTATAAGCGATGATATCAGGAATTCGTATGGAATTTATACATGTAATTCGTGCCTACATAGGACATGTTAAGATTAGACATTTCATGCTGATACGTGGTAACAAATCGGCAATAATAACCTTTGTGTCCCAAAGGCAATGGCAAGCGTGTAAATTCAAAGATAAAACGTATTAAAAAATATTTTTTTATCCGATGGTCTGTCTTGGAAGTATTTTTCTAAAAAAATATATTTATTCCTTTGTTGTTTATGATTGCAAATTGAAGTGCCATTTTTCTTGTGCAATTTTCATTCTAAATATATTTCTTGATGAATGAGTGTGTATAAATATTAGAGGTTTAATATTCCTATATCAAGTTCATACATGATTATAGCTTATTGAAATAAACATTATATATTACAAAAACTTGTTTAATACTAAATTTATAATATAAATTTAATACAAACATAACATTCCTTAAATGATCTGGCTTAATTCCTCATTAAGTAATGGATTTCGCGAACACTCATATATGCGCAAGTACTGGAATAATCATCTCCTTTATAACAGCATTTTACACAACATATCACTGCTATAATTCCCTATAAGCGATAACAATATTGTGAGCATTGGTCATTAACATTGACAAAATGAAAGGCGCAGCTATCATACCATTTCTACTTCGTGTACTTTGCGCATGCAGGATATAATGTATAAATTCACAACTTCTAAGATAGGGTCTCTCATTACAACCGTAACCAATTATACGTGGCCTTAATTTCATAATCAACATTTCTAGGTATAAGATAATGGAAAAAGATATTGTGTTAACATTAGGTTACCAAGATCATAGTACATAGTTATAAATTGCGTCGAAATCAGGTCTTCACCTTAAGCTACCCGAAAAAGTGCTATGATTTGATAATATAATATTAAAAGCTAATTGTCGATACAAAAAATTTGCAATAAGAAGCCTACACATTTTGGAAGTCATGTTGTTATATAAATTTACATCCTTGATGATAAATAAAAAAAAAGTTACATTTCTGAAGCGAGCATTTTTGACAATTTTGTGTGTAATTTTGGTAAATTTGGATTGCTTCTTTGACGTCCAGAAAGCATGTTACGTTGTCCATGTTAAAAATGATATATAATCGTGTTTGATAACTTCGGTGTTTCTCCCAAGACATTAACATAAAAAGTTAATGTTTAGTAATCGCTATGGTAAATCAGGTTATTTTAAAGATTTTTAATCTTTTTTAATAATAGTTACTGGCATTGTTTCATTTCTTTATAGAATTAAATTAAATAATACACTGTTATATTCAATAAAAAAAGGATTCTTGTTAAACATTACGTAGTTCGTGGGTGTTAACCTATATTAATTTTATTTAAGGATAATGTCAATTTTAATAACTCTCACGGCATCGTTTTTGTTTGTAAATCTTTTTTTGGTGATGGGATGATGTTGCTGGCAAAATCTACTGAATGAAAACATTTCGAATTTTTCGGAAGTGTATCTGTTACATGCCATCGAAGAACAACTCAGATTCATATCGTACCTTGCAATGTCCGGCTTATTTATAGGTAAATATTGCAAGACTTATGATGATAATTACACGAAATGTGATAATTGACGTAATCATCCTATAGCGCAACACCATATCGAAAATACATAACATCGCATGACCTGTTTTTCATTACTAAACTTTTCATACCAGTAATGCATTGTAGAGTTACATTAGTTAATATTCAATGATGTGATTGCCAAATGCATTTAAATCTTAAACCAGAGATAGGGAAGTCTCAGTATCTTTACGCTAGATGTTATTACATTAGACCTTTAATTGGTCATTTTAAACTACCTCCACCTGCTTTACAATCTTAAAAGTAAGCTACAAAGGGAACGAATGGACATTTCGCATTAGCAAGTAGGGACATGTACTTTTTCCCCCTGAATATTACAACTGTTATACTAGAAGAAATATTTATAAATATAAAATCCCTTTTAAACGTAAGGGCTCAAAACATTTACCATTATCAAAAATGAATTCTTAAAATTTTCACTTATTTCAGATGGATGGCTCTTAACATGTAATATCTTTTAAATTTAAGTTTAAAATGGAAACCCTCGGTTATTATACAAAGGTTCATCGTCCCTCCGTTTATACTTTTCTATTTTTACAATCACCATGTTTTTTCTGGTTAGATTCGGTTAAACTTGATGCACCTCTGAACTTCTAAATTTTTTTAAACATTGATGCAAATCTTCTATGAATCTTAACGGTTTCTCTTATACCTTGTAAAATGTAAGGAATCTATATTTTTAAGAATTTTATTAATTTATTAGAGCATGAAGCATTTGCATCTTAATTTAGTATTAAACGTGTATTAAAGTTGCTCTTTTATAAAAATAAAATAATTAAAAATTTTAAAATTTGGCATTATCATATTCACTGCTACTGATAACCAGTTATGCGCACAATTATCAGATGTGTAATTATTAATATTAGTTTTTGTATTTATCATTTAAAAAATTATTCTACATTTCTGATATCCGGAAGACAAATTGTTAATTAAGCGTCCAATGTCAATTTTTTTTAAAAAGGAGCTTCACTAATTTAAATATAAGATCAATTGCGTTTATTGCAGCAATTATGGACTATTATGTACATTTCCCCTCCGTATTGAATGGTCGTTGATGTTAAAAACAGTTGCGATAACGGTGTACTTTAATTGTATTATTTTAGGTTAGTGTCAACGTTATTGCGGATATTAAACCTGTCAAGGAAATTGTATTAAAAATAAACTTTAATAATATCACATATCGTCCTTATGTATACATTAAGATCTGTTGAAATCTGCTAAGTATATCATATTCATGCGCAATTGTTCAAAATTTAAATTTACATATGAAAAATAATACCTGATTTTTAGTAATCGTTTGAATTAGGGGAATGATATTTTAAATGCAATATTTTATTAACAATCTTTAACATTATTGACCAATATATCTTGTCAGAACGAGTGTATTATCATTTCTTAATATTTTTAATATATGAAAGTTAAACCAAGGCACCCATGGAAAAAAGGTCATTATATCATAACATTTTAAGTAATGTTCTAGCAATGCCACTCTTCAATGGAATCATTTTTACGTTTTATTTGAATAACGAAAGGCACAGTGGGTGTGTTATAAAAGTTTCTTAAAGTGCCACAATATAGTTCCATAAATTTAGATATCTGTTGTTTTTCTTTATAATAATCCTAATAAGTTTAAACAATTTTTTAAATATCATAAATGGTTTTTTAATACATTAGCAATTCCAAATGTATTATAAATAGTAACAGGCAAAGATGAAAATGTTTTTCATAAAGTTTATAAGCATGGTTTGTTTATAAATATACACTGGAAATCTTCGTGAAATGGTCCGTAGGATAAACTAAATAAAATAGAGGACTTCGATACCAATACAGCAATTTGGCTAAGCTTGTTGTTTGGTATATCTTTGTGATTTTTGTAAAATTTATGAAACAAAGTGTTGGTAATTTTTTACAACTGAGTATTAGTCAACTATCATGAAAATTATAATGAAACTAATATCATCATATATTCTTTAACAAGGGGTGTAAGGTTTATAATTAAAAAAGGTCTTTTCAATATTAAGTCATAAAGAGGCACTCCTAAGGGTGCGTGTTTCCGTTAGAGAAATACTCGTGCAACAAATTTGCAGCAGAACTGAAGGATTCAGTGGGGTTTGCACAGTTCCGACGTTCCAACGTTGTCAACATCGCTCTATGCTCGTACTGAGCGATGTTGTCGACGACACAACGTCGGAACTGTGCAACCCCCCTGACTCCCTCGGTTCTCCTGCAACTTTGATGCACGACTTTTTATCTAGTGGACATGCACCGTAAAGGTTACGTGACCACTACAGATAAACTCGTGCAACAAAATTGCAGGAGAACCGAGGGAGTGAATGGGGGTAGTACAGTTCCGACGTTCGGATGTTGACAACAGCGCTCGGCATGAGCTCAGAGCGATTGGGGCCAACGTCCGAACGTCGGAACTGTGCAAACCCCACTGATTCCGTCGGTTCTCCTATAACTATGTTGCACGAGTTTGTCTGTAGTGGACAAGCACCCGTAGGCAAATAAGAGCATTTGCAAATGTACGATCGTATTAGGGGCCATGCATGTAGATGGTCCGGCAAAATGGGGAGGGAGGTATGTGGAAACGAAACACAGGCGGTTTATGGATGATACGTGACCTTCTTCGGTTAACATTGAAAGCGATACAAGCTATGCGGAAAGTGAAGTACACAAAGACATGAAAATTGAATAGACATCAGTGACTTATGCCGTTTTCAGTAAAATCAATACATCAAGTGTTACCTTTTAATGCCATATGGCTATTTCTGGTAATTCCAGGTGAGATACGCCTTTCCCTTTGGGGGCCAACGGCTTTATGTCGACTAGGCAAAGTCCGTAATGCAGGCATTCCTAGTCAAAGAAAAAGTCGTTGGTTGGTGCCAAAAAAGAATATGCGTCTTTCACCTAGAATTTCGTAAACGGGACATGGCAGTTATCTTAACATCACAAGTAATGATTGTACTGAAAACGGAATTTTTCCGCAGAGCTTGGTTCGCTTTCAATCTTTACCGAATAAGGTCAAGGATCATCCATAAACTGCCTGTGTTTCGTTTTCACATCCCTCCCTCCCTCACCCTTTTGACGTACGACCTGTATGGATGTCCCCTAATAGGAGTGAAAATTCGGAACTGCCCTCCTGTGCCTTAGCAGTCCCAAAGAAGGGTAATGTACATTGTATCGCATTTCTTAATTTTAGAAAAAAATAAATGTAGGCCTACTCTAACGCAAACAAACATAAGACAAGACCGACACTATTATACGTATACTGGTGCGCACCTGGAGCTTCCCTAATGGATATAATGATTAGATATAGAGATATGCAGAGGAGAAGCTTTAAAGTAAAAATCGGTCCGGACACAACCACGAAATGATAAAGTAAACAAAGTCGTAGACATCCACGAAATAAGTACAGACACTGTTGATAAAAAATAAACTATACGACGACATAGTCACTGAACACTCAGTATTTTGTATTAACAAAAACACCGTAATTTTAGCCACTCGTAGAAATTAATAATAAACTCCACGAACAACCACGATTTTAACGCGATTAAATAAACCCTATAAAGAAATGGCAAGATTTACGTAGAAAACGTACATTTAAACTTTGTATGTCAATGTCGGAGCACGCATATCAGACAGTTTTTTGATTTATTTTGGATGAATCGAACCGAACATTTGAAATGTTGATATTGTAAGTTTTTCCATAAAATTTAATACAGATTTATGTATTTATTCGTGACCTGTGTGTGTACCTTTGAAAATTGTTGAATAATGTATACATTTTTTTATCTAGTAGCGTCTTGTCATGAATATGCGTTGGATTTACAATCTTTAACGAATCTTGACAATGAAAAATTCTTATTACATCACGATATTATTAACGAGAAAGGTTCATTAATTTTACGGGGCGCGTCGTTGTTGCAATGACTTGATTTACAATTGAATACATGAGTTTCATAAAGGACCCGTTTTATCGGAATACTACCGTTTTATGAGTTTATCAAACATAATTATAAGTATTAAAGTATAAATACCATAAATGGTCATTTTATGTTGCATGCGTTTTTTTATTATTTTTGTATCATTGCTGTATAAGAAAGAAATTATTAACCAATTCACATTGATTATAAATTAAACTAAAAAATGTTTAAAACTTTTCAATTATATCTGCGTATAAAAACAAACAAAAAACATTCAAGCTACGTTTGCATGCATGTTAACTATATGATTAAACAGACGTTTATAGTGAGGACCACGCCTAATTACAATTTCCTGAAAAGGTAATTATGTACAATTGAAAAACATCAGAAATGGCTTAACAGCGAACATAAAACTATATCAACTTTTTTCACGAGTACTCTTACATAAAATGGTGTTATGTAACGATATAACTGATCATTGCCTATCGTTGTATAACTGAGATGACTAATAGGACCACGTAATATTAGTGAATAAGAAAATGTGCATGTATGTAAGTTAAATTTTTGGTTTTGATTGGTTTCCATTGCAGCCGTCATTATACCGAGAATGAACAGTCAGCCAACCATCACTGTATTTAACCGAACCTATCACATTGTACGAATACCATCGTCTTATGGAATGCCCATCACCAATTTTTCCGTTGAAGTTTCACAATTTCCTGACTATACATTATTAGTATTATCCGATTAAATCGTTATTATTTCCAACTATCCACTTAACAATGACGACTATAAGGTGATCTCATCTTACGTTACGGCCACCGGACATCAATGCGTCTTAAGGTGTATAACAACCCGTTGCATAATAAGTAATGATGCTGCATCATAAACAACTACCTTCACTTAAGTTAGGTAAAGGATTCCATGATCAACGAACACCTAAAGGTACGATATTATCTCATAACTATTGTTTACCTCGTTAATAATGTTCCCGGACATACACGCTAAACCACTTGGACGCCTTTTAAAACCCATCGCAAATTTTTCATGACAGTACAGTGTTTATGTGGTATCTGAACAGCAAATCCTGGTAACATAAAAGCCAGCTCTTTTCCAAAAATTAAAACGATTACTTCACATGCTTCCGTAGTTCTTACCTTAATTCGAACATTCTTTAGCAAGATGCTCCTGAAAACATGAAACCTTGTCTAATCAGAACTGAACAAGTCCACTTCTCATACAGTAGACAACATACAACTTTAAACAAAATAATGGGTAGGTTCGTGTCCACTGGCCACATGCATTGCCCTATTAATAAAACAATTGCCTGTCGCTTTTGATCTATGTGAAACTTATCCCAAAACGAATTATCGCTGCAACAGCCCTTTATATCGCCAATTGAAACCTTGGAGTTCCTCATATCGTTACTTGATATTGCAACAGCTTGTAAACGTTACATCATCGTTTGTTTGCCGTATAAAATATAATGACGTTCAGTCGGCCGAATATTTAATGCATGTGGAGATTTATTTCCCTTTAAGAAGTGACCGTTTATGGTTTGATAGTTTTCATGACATATAATAACGAATATAACAAACCCTATCCGTAACAAGTCATGGTTCGGTATACAGGTTGACAAGATCTTTACAAAATTTAAATTTTTATGTAAAGACATTAGCAGGCAAACATCTTACGTTGTTTCCATTCTTTATTACTTTTTCCTGCAGACATACCCTCCCCATCATTAGAATTTCGGTAAAACGAAACGATAACTCAAACACCTCCCCTTCTCTGTTGGCCCTCCCAGACACATCATTCTGACAAAGCCGCTTGTTTTCTTCCATTCCCTGTTCATTTTCAACAATCACCGCGGAAGTAAGCGCTAACAGATCAAGCATTGTGGATTAATTGAGCAACACGTGCGCGTTCTTCCTTCGGCTGAAAATGGTAGCCGCAGACGGGGATAAGCTATCCATGGCCGTCCGCGGTCTACTAGGGCAATTAAAATATAAACTCTTACACAAAGAAAGGACGGCCACGATCTCGTTTTCTTCCTCGGAGGACTCGTTCTCTGGAAGTATTTTAGATGATGAGTACCTAAAACGATTTCGACCAGTTAATGAAGGTGGAAACTATGAAGACATCGATACTGATATGGAGGATGATTCTCCACCATCGTTGGTGCCGGAAATGTCATCGTTTTGTTCAACAGTTTTTTCTGGCAATCTCCCGCTTGTGGGGAATTACATAGATACACACGATCCATCCGGTTCTATTGCGCCCTCGAGATCGGGCGCCGTCAAATCGGTTTGCTCTCGGTACGTTCCCATGCAAGACCATGCGCGTGTTGTACCAGCTTTTAAAAACGAATTTGAGAGACCTATGTTGGCTGAACGTAGGCTTGGAAAAGTTTGCCACAAGTTCAACAATCTACTAATGGAACACTGTCATCGTGGAGAAGTGCTTCAGCTAGCCCATTCACTCTTGTCCAACGTCCAAATCTCAACGAAAACAAACCCCCTTTGCTCGTCGTTCATGGAATCCAGCCCTGGCTCATCGTCATCAGACTTTGTTATAGTGCAAAATGCAATTGCTTCAGACGAATCATCCAAACTATCCCTATCCTCATCGCTCTCTGACATCCTCGACAGCTCGGCTATTCTTGAGCTTCCTACATTATCTGGAACCAGTTCGTCCACTCAGGAACTATTAGCGATTCCTGATGATCAACTTTTCCAATTTCCCCGAAACATGTTTCCAACACGCGCCCTTGCCTCACCTAATCGCATTACCAACACCATGCCTGTCTTCACGACTCTCTTACCAGTTCCGCTACAACCGAACCCTTCAAAACATCACCGCCGAGAACGTGATTTATCCGATATTACTGCGCAAATGGATATTCCCCAGGCGTACTCTGAGTTTCATCCAGAACAGTCGATAGATATGTCTGACAAGAACGGACTAGACTCTGCACCAGGAAAACTACTTCTACAGGCGCTACCCTCTTTTTCCGTATTCTCGGATACCATACCTACGCATTCTTCCTGTACAGCTATTATGACCTTACCGCCACCTGTATCTTCGGAGCTCCGAAGCATTCAAAATGTCACCAGAAATTTTCCTTCCAAAGCCAATTCAGCTACCTTTACAACATGTGATCCCCTTATCCCTCGCTCCGTTTATTCATTCTCGGACATACAAGTGACTGGGCCGCATGTACTTCCCAATCCAAATAGTCAAGTCAAAACAACTGATGTCACGCTGCCGCTACATCCGTCAAAAAAAGAGAAATACACGAAAACCAAACGGCATTCAATACGTGACCGTCCATGTTGGACAATCTACTCCTACGATCTCAAAAGACCATTCAAACTCCATCAATACCTGGAGGATATACCTGACTACTTGCTAAAAGACAAGAAACGACTTGCTGAATACGAAGTTCACAAGGCGAAAGCCTTATGCAAAGACGTCACTAAGATGTATATTCCACCACAGCAGGGAGACCCAGACTACAACCTGTGGACGCAACTCCATCAACTGAATCGACCAGCCAACATGAAGGAATGTTGCTACTACTGCGTTAAAATATGCAAGAGGTTCGAATATTGCTTCAACCACTGGCATGGAGCATACCAAATTCCTCCATCAAGACGGAAAACTTATAAATACCCAAACCCTGTGCCAAGAATAACAGAGACCGACATGGCGGTTTTGAACGTGATGTACTTCCGAGCTAACACCCTTAATCTATAAATCCTCTCACCAGGAGTTTGAACGTCTTAAGCTACATGTATAACTTTTCTCTCGCGCATTTTCGTCGCTTTATTCTTCGAGTTATGTCATTCAAATTTTATAGTACATTTTGTATTCAGCTGATATGGCTGCGTTCATAATGGATTCGAATGAGACGAAAAGAAGAACACAACGATATTTTGAACGAATATTTTTTTGGATTCCGACGAAGGATAAACCCTTCTGACATATGAATTGTCGTGATAAAAGATGCACAGTTATAAAAGGAGAACAACGAAGACCGTCTCGTACAAACTCAACATGAAATGGCTTTTCCTGTTTATGTTACGAAACCTGTGACGAAACCTACTAACTTGTTTGCATATTTTCAATAATACAAATGTATAATACATCTTCACCATTTCGACATTTTAAGTTTGGCGAGGAACGGGGGTACATCACAAATTAAACGAATCTATAGTCAAGTTATCCCATCCATTGCTTCTTGTTTTAAGCAGGGTGATATGAATTAAACAGATCCAACATTGAGAATTTTGTTTTTAATAACGAAAAAAGTAAGTGCTATTTTTTATGTTGCTACGTCATTCATTTCAAACTTCGCAAATTTATAATAGTCTTTATGCGTTTTATTTTTAAACAAACTTTTAATTTTCCAAAGGTTCTAAATAAACATAATATCGATTATAAGTATTTGTCGGATTGTCAAATTTTCCTACAAATCATAATTTTCTGTTTTCTACATGTGATAAACTTAATATCTATTTCAAAAATAAATGAAAGATAATCTGTATATATAGCCTCAAAATTTTTCATAAGAAATGTAATTTATTGCATATTATTTCATCTTTTGTTCATTACTTAATAATATCACATCTGCCAAAACTGTTCAATTTTAAGATGGTTTTTGATATACTATCAAAATTTTCGATTGCGTTTTACAATTGAAAACATTTTGAACATAGCATATAACATCTCTTAATTCATAAAGTGCTTAGATATACAGATTATTAATTCAACATGTCGAACTACTATTGATTATTTTCCTGTTTTCTTAGATTACGTAATTCATGTGTTTCAAAAATTGTTTAAGCACATCACTTTGCTCAAAAAATTGTATCGCATGTTAATCGTTGCCATAGCGTTAAAGAAAACTTAAATATTTTGTTATAAAATTGAAAGATAATTATTTTGCATAAATTAAATAATAACCGCTGTTAGGCTACATTCACTACGCGACTGGTTTTCCGTTAACGTAAACAGTCCTTTAGTGGTATTACAAACGCTTAGCACTAAGCGCCACTGGTTTTCACGCAAAACCGTATTAAACGCTTGCCATACCTTTAAGCAACAAAGTTTCCGGTACCGGAAAACCAGTCGCGTAGTAAACGCAATGCACCCTTACTCAATACATTGTTTAGATGATTCAAATCATTACTCATTAACTGTGATCAAATATAACATTTATATATCAAAAAATTAGTTACTTGTGATAAACTGCCGGTTATTAATTGTACATCTAATTCAGCAGAGATTAAACATAACATCCGAAAGATTGATATAAATAAAATTTGTTCCCTTAATTCATGATGTGTTTTTTTCACACGCTTCGTCACAACGTACAAATTTTACCCACATGTTACAAACTTAATTATTTCATTTAATTAATTGATTGTATAGGTAACCCTTTTCTTATTATACATTTTAACCGAGTATTGAAATTTTAATTTGACGTTCTCATTAGCTCCAATGTTGATGTATAATCATATGATATCATGAGATTCTCATACACCATACGCAGTACCTCGCAAAAGGAATTGAAAGGATTTTTATATATGGAGTACATTTGATGAAGAAAACGAATAAAGGGTAATTTACGTCGGTAATCTCTACCCCATTATTAACCTAAATACTACCACAACACATAGTGTGAAGAATAACAATCAATGTTGCCAAAGTAACACGTAATTTCCATCTACGATGGAGAACACACCAGCCAGATGAAGGTATTAATTAAGACATTCTATTCATTGGATATTTATCAATATTTGAAACAATACATTTGTACTTTCTTTGTTCTGTTATCTTTGCCATAAATCTTACAAAAAGATCCATCAGTGACAACATTTATTTATAAAATGCCTTCTTTTATAACATAAGTGATTGTTATCATATCATAAATTTTAAAAAAATTACAGGCATGTCATTTACCTCCATTAACATTGTCTTCTTAAAAGTATTTGTTTGAGTATTCTATTTTAAAGAAATTAATTTTTTTTATTCCATAAAACATACAGTCGATGGGTATGAATGGATTACATTGAGTCTCACCAGTAGATGTCAATCTGAAATATGTAAGTTCATTCATAAAAAAATTACGGATAAGAAGATCAAAGTTATCATAATTGCATCACACCGGATGTCGTCCACTACATTATCTTATTTTCTTTGACTTAGCCCTGAACGTCTTTACTGCACAATACTTGAGTCGGATAGCTGTATTAAAAATCTGTTAATTACTTTTGCAAAAATAGGCTCTTCATCATTAAAATTTCGACAAATTGGATAAGCACCCATCACCCATAGATTTGTTATTTAAAGTGTATTAAATATGCATTCAAATGTTTTTTAAGATGTCGAAGTTATAGTATTTCGGTTCATGTGCAGATAAAATGTTATCTAAGCTTGTACGTAATCCTGCATGGCGATGCATTAATATACAGGGTGATTCATAAGTCCATCACCACCCTGTGTCATTTCAAAATTACTGCGGCTACTGCAATGTGAGGTTG